>BMAV01027621.1:391733-402228 GCA_019973955.1 Trichonephila inaurata madagascariensis
AAAAAAAGCATTTCTGCGCAGTATTGATTATAAATATACAAAATCCAGTCACATTAATGCGACCCCCTGTCAAAAGCCAGATTAACCACCTTTCGCAGAACGGACTACGGCGAGACGTGAAGAGAGTCAATTAGGTTTCTGAAGATGTTCACTGGGACGTTGAACCATCCCGACTCCAGTGCCGTGGCCAGCTGCGCTAGATTACGTGGGTGAGGATCCATGGCGCGAACAATCCGATCGAGATGGTCCCACAAATTCTCGATTTGAACCCCCAATCCCACGATGGTCTCACGGATTCGCGAATTAAACAAAAGTAATCTAATTAAAACATATTTATAGTTCAGCTGATTAAATGTACGCAGTTTTTATTTTAATTTTTCGGATTAAAATTTTTTTTAAAAATCCAAACGATTTTGACACGTTTTTTAATTATTCGCCCACCCCATTCTATGCATTCATTCTAGTTGAGAGAGAGAGGGAGAATTTTATCATCAAAGCCGGAAAAGGTTTTTAATAAACTTACTTCTTATTCTAATACAATGTTACTTCTTGATTTCTAGTGCCGTATATTCCATCGTACAAAGCACACCTATATTCTTGAACGGTATTTTTAATTTTTAGGTATACTTGTCGTATAACAGAACAAGAGAATTTTATTTTATTTTTAAGAAGAAACCTGAAATGTACATGTTCCCCTTTGGAAATCATCTATTTAAAGCCTTACACAAGCATTTTGTAAAAGGCTTACATTAAAGTACGTTAAACGCGAAAACGCTTAAGACGAAATATCAGTGAACACGAAATAATATCGGTCCCGACAAACATTTTTTCACTTAACATGAAACGAAAATCACTTAATACGAAAAGATATCCCTTTTGGGAATGAACAAAATACGGAAAACACCAGCCACGCTATCAAGATTTAAGAGGGGCGTAGAATGAAGATAGGAGGTTTCATGTTTTGTAGAAAGGAGGCTAACTTGGCTTTTTCAAATAACCACGGAATAGCCTGTGGCACGAGCTAATTTTGTTTATCTACGCCACTTTCGACCCCCACCCCTACAAACGCCACACAAAACATCTCATCTCTCATCAATTGGTTTTGCAATTGGCTTGCAAGTACATTGAAGTGTATATAAAAATCAGTGAGTTTGTGGTTCACGTTTTTTTTTTTTTTTTTTTCTATTTCAGAAGAATTTTTCTTACGAACACACTGGCAAAGATTCAAAGGGAATGCAAACTACTATTTTGATTAAAATGAAGATACAGCTTCTAAAGACTGTTAAACAAAAATAGAAGACGACGAAAACAGAAATATGTAAAAATTTCGGCATTGCTAAATTTTGTATTAAGGTATCCGACTACGTTCGGAGTCGTGATTTTGCAAAAGCATATGAATGGATAATATTTATGATATTTAGTGTCCCTTAGATTAGAAAATCTATATAAAATTGTTTTAAGAATAGTATTACAATAGAAAATTATTTAAGTACAATATTTTCACAAAAAATGAACATAGAATAAAAAATTTTCAAAATATTCTCCTTTTGTGAAAAATGCTTTTATTATAATAATATTTTGCCTGTCTATAGCTCAGACCTCTGTACAGAGGCTCAACCAGAATTTTTGAAATATATAACTTAGAAGTGGGTTTATCCATCTTTTTCGACAACACAGGGGAGAAATTTTAAGAAAAAAACGCCGATAATTATTTCAAATGGTTGTAACTCTGAAAATAATGTGAATTTTTCAAAATTCATAGTTGAGCCGCTGTACACAGGTCTGAGCTATATACAGGCAAAATATTATTATGATAGAAGCATTTTTCACAAAAGGAGAACATTTTGAATAAAGGTTATTCTAAGTTAATTAGTTGGCGAAATATTGTATTAATATAATTTTTTTTGTCAAAATGTCCTTAAAACAATTTTATACATGTATTCTAATCTAAGTGACACTAAATATCATGAAAATTATCCATTTATGCGCCTTTTTAAAATCACGGTTCCGAACGTAGTCGGATACCTTAAGTCATTTAAAAATGTAATATATATCATAATCTAGAGAAGTGATTCCCAAAGTGGTCCCAGGGGTCTATGACAACCTGCAAGGGTTCCACATCAGCAAAAAAAATAATTTGGGGGTCTATGTGGTGAAAATAGAGATCTACAATAGTGGTTTGCATTAAACCAGATCGTAACTTTAATTTTAAAAGAAAATTTAATCCAGTGGAAACCAGATTTTACCTATTTAGCATATTCCCCTAGATTTAATGAGTTTAGTTTTTAATTACGAGGTGACATCATAAGTTTTATTAAAACAAGGACCATCATTTCAGCGTCATACCCGTTATTTATCCCTAATTATGGAATACCTTGAAAAAGCATTAAATTGCTTTTCGTAATGAGGAGTTTCAGCTCGGTTGCCAATCTCAAAAAAGAAAAAGACTGGATACTACTAACCAAGGAGATTTAGAGTTAAACCTGACAAGATTAATACCAAATGTTGACAATATGTTACTAAAGCACCAGATTTATCCCTCCCCTTAAAAACATGTGTTTGCTGCTAAGTTATTTTGTGTATTTAATTACATGTGTGTTTTAAGATTTAACCACTACACAACAATTAGAAACTTAAATCTTTTAAACTTGTTCCATACTAGCTGTCAAAACGTCATTCAAATTGATAAATTTGAAAAAATGCAATATTAGGTAAGCAGGGTCTACCCCTAAACCAAAAACACGGCAAGGGGGTCTATGAGACAAAAATGTTTGAGAATCTCTGATCTAGATGGAACGGAAGATGATTATTTGTTCGTGGGTCAGAGTAATTAGTGATGGGGAAGATGAAAAAGAATTCGGTGATGTACACGGAGGTATAACGGAAAACAAATATGACGAACTTTTCATGTCAACCAATAATGAAAAGTCAAGCGATGTGTCTCTCTCACTTCCATTAAATAAGCAATATTTACATATACCGTAAAATCTGGTGTTTAACGCGCACCTATGCTTTGAAGCTGCATTTTTTAATTTTAAGGTATATTCGCCGTATAACACAGGCTTACGAAGGAACCTGAAATGTTCGTGTTCAACGCTCCATGATTTGATGTTATTCATTCGATGTATCCCAGGTTTTTGAAAGAAAAAATAGTAAAATTTCAGAAATATAACCTTTTACATTCATTAGGTATGCCATTTTTTTTTAAATAAACAGTATTCCTATTTATGCAGATATCTATTTTTCCATTCTTACTATCAGTTCACACTCTCCTTATATATATTTATTTATATATCTTGTTCAAATATTCAATCGGTAATAAAATACTTTTTATTTATCCATTCAAATTCAAATACATTTTTTAAAACTTGTAGTGGATGACACTTGATGTTAATACAGATTTTTCAAATATGAATTCATTAATTAAATTTTATTTTTTAATTTAAATTTATTCTGCGTTATTCCTGACGAAATTAGAACTAGCTACAACAGATAGTGCCAGTAGGTCTTTCTAACGAATCTTTTCTTGGCTTCAAATACTTTTTTTTTTATTCATCCACTCGAGTTCAAATACATTTTTTTAAAACTTGTAGTGACACTCGATACAAAAACAGTTTTTTCAAATAAAAATTCATTTAATAAATTTAATTAATTAAAATAATTTTTTTTTGTTGACCTAAGTAGGAATTGACTTTAATATTTTTTTTACATATTACTTGTTTAAATGCTTACCTCTTTTTCAATTCCTACTATTACCTCGCACTGTCTATATATTTATTTATCTATATATTTGTATATTTATTTATTAATCTTGGTGGAATTTTCAATCGTTAATAAAATACATTTTAAAGCGCTGAATTAAGCTGAAATTTTATATACAGGATCATTTTGGATGACAATACAATAAATTAATTATAACTAATAAAATTTTAATTGATTAAAACTAATTATTTAAAGAATTACAAATACAGCCACGTTGGCGACTTAGCGACCCTTTTGGCGACTTGTGTCAAAACTTAAAAAGGTTTTTTTCTCACGTGTTAAAGCATTCAGTTGGACTGAAATTAAAAGGACAATACGATACTTTAATGATAATTAAAAAAATTAATTACCACTTAATGTTATGATTCTGTCCTATATATATACATATTTATATTAATTGTAACTATTAAACAAAAAGTAGCTAAATAAAATTTTTCTTTGTTGATCTAAGTAGGAATTGACTTAAATTTTTTTTTTTTTATATTACTTAGAATTTAAACTGTATTTGGAGCTAATGAACCAAACGATTTACCGAGAAACAAAACATTGCATTAAATTTCCGTGAAAAATCCAGGAAAGTTGATTCGCCAACACAAGATTTTATTTAATATATTGGTTAATTTTAATTCATCTCAATCCTACAGACTACTTGTGTTTCTTTAGTCGAGGTTTTTGATGAATAACTTCCGAGTTTGTAAACATATTTAATATTCGTAAACTGATCTAACACCTACATGAAATTGCGAACAAAATGATACAAAAAACATTTGCTTTATTTAATTATTAGTTGAAAAAATGTAAGAAAAACAAAGAAAATTCTTCATTTTTGTTAGTAACGCAGTATTTTTCAATAGTATAATGGGTATGTTTAAGCACAGAACTTGAGGTATGGCAAAGTATCTTTGAATTTATTCAATTCCACTACTATTAGTTCACTCTCTTCTCCTATATATATATATAATATATATTATTCAAATTTTCAATCGCTCTTAAATAGTTTGTATTCTTCCATTCAAAGTAGGAATTGACTTAAATTTTTTTTTTTTTATATATTTCTTGTTTTTTGAAGCTTTTCTTTCTATACCAAGCGTACAACATACACCCGTAAATCTTGATCTTATTTTTTGTGTTAAAAGTGTACATTATACGCCAGAATGTACAGTACATTATATATATATATATATATATTAAAAATTCAACACCCTCGCAATGCTAGGTATTTTAGGTAGTGTATAAATGTGTAAAATAACAACGTGATAAACGTGAAAATCAAACCTCAGGTAAAATGCGTTCCAAATAAGCACAATAAATCATTTGTCTAGTTGGGGAAACATTCATCAAAAACTTGTTAAAATTAGAAATGCAGATATTCAGCTTGTTCTGAAACTGTTCGGAGGCAGAATGTATGTGGATTATTCCAGATGCCGAGAGAAGCCAAAAGGATTTAAATACTAACTAAGGCCATTTTCTCAGGAACGTAAATTTCAATATTTGAACTAACATCATTAAAATAATCTACTTTAAGGAAGACGTACTTCAAAGCACTAGGAATTAACACTATGGAGTTCTGTTCATCATATGATCCTATTTATTTAAATGAGTAGATTTATTTCGGGACAAGAAGTTATTCTCGTTGACATCGTAGAAAGGAAATTATTTTATCCGAACTAAATATTATTAACATGTTTTCTATAACTGTGTTTTTAATTAAAATAAACAGAGGATATTAATAGGAATATTTAATAAAATTTATTGTAAAGCTTATTTTCATGTTTGTACGAGACATAATATCATGAATGCTGCTCAATCAGATGCTAAGACGAAAATAATACAAGGTTCTGTTATTTCTTTGTTGTTATTTTATCACTGTTTTTTGTTATTTATTATTATTCTCAATGGTAATAAATGTAACTGGGAACTGCTAATTATAAAATATGAAATCATAAATTATGCATGAAGTTTTCTTATGCAAAAATTATAAATAAGTCATGAATTTTAAGTTTTATAGTTCATAAAAATTATTTGAACAACCAAGTGTATTTTATTGACTAAATCCTTAACCTTGTATTGTTTTTTAAATGAATACGGATATTAAACAAAATACTTCAGATTTATCGATTATTTTTAATCTTAAATACGCAGCACTTAATACTTCAAATAAGAATATTCAAGAAAAATTCAACTGTTACAAATTTAAACTCAACTGCAAATCAAAATTCAACTGTTAAATATTTAAACATATTTTTTTTCTGTTTTTTTTACTCAGATTTCAACCTTAAATCATTTACTGTCTCATATTTTATGTAAAAATTTATAAAACATCAAAATGTTGATAAAAGTTTGTTTAATACAATAAAGCAATTAAAGTTCAGTGAATGATAATTATGAAACATTTTGAAAAATTCAAAGTTAGACTTATAATTTATATAAACAAGTCTTTTTTTTAAAATTTAAACGTTAAGGCCGTTTTCGATGATGTTAAGGTATCCGATTACTTGCGACAACTTTCTTTTTTTTTTTTTTAAAAAAAAGAAAGGATATATGGACATTTTTTTTGTGTTTTTTATATTTATTTAGTGCATTTTAAGAAAAAATACTAAAATTAAGAAGATAAAAAGAAATTATTACTAAAAAATGGGTAAAAATTTACAAAAAATACATCCGTACAAAAGGTTTATGAACAAATTCTCAGTGTTTCGATTTTGATGTGTTACTTTAGTATTCATTTTTGAAAAGACCTTCAGGATAAGAGATATTTTAATTTTTACAAAAACTAGAGCATTTTATCTTAGTTCATATTATATAAAATTGCTTAAAAAAACATTGATTATATTCAAATAAGGGACGGTAAATTTTGTAATGAAACAGTGATTGATAAATCTGAAGGTTAAAACACTTCTACTGTGTTACACAGAACATACACAAAAAGTTCAGTTAATTATTTTCAAAACTTTTTAAGTAATCGCCGTCCCTGTTTGAGCATTTACCAAAAAAAGCACATTTCGAACAAACGCATTTTAAAGTATGGCATCTGCTTTTACTAAAACACTTACAGTTTTTGTTATAGTGAAAGGAAAATAAAAAAAACTTTGTATTTTTACAAAGCTAATAAGATTGCCTATAGAATAAAATCATTAAACAAATTGTCAATTTTTGAAAATGTTCTTATTTTAGGGTAGTCGGATACCTTAAAGACTAGTACATGAATTGAAATATTTTTCCAGATATAAAAGAACTCAAACATTAATACAATATTCTGGTTTTCCTTATCCTACCGAGCAGGGATGGTGAACCTTTATGGATCAACGTGTCATTTTTTCTAAAGTGTTTAATGAAGTATAGTCGTGCCATCAAATAATTTTGAAGTGATTATGGGGAAAATAATAAAACTAAATACTAACAACACACAATATTTACTACGAAAATATATCTCTTGGACTGTATAGTTATGAATGTTTCAGTTATACGTGTAATTCAAATTAAAGAGTAAAATTAGCGTGACCTCTGTTGTTGCAGAATGGATGACAAATAACTTATATTAGGTGATTGTAATACATTACTTTTTGTAGAATGCATATTGAATTGGAGTCATCTGTCATACGGTTTCGAAGCCATTAATTATTTTTTTCTGAGGTTCACTTTTTTTGACAAGAGGGTTTGTAATTTGTTTCAAAATACCATTTTACAGACAATGTTCTGCATACCAATATTCCAGAACATAAAACACACACCGCTTTGTCGCCTTTTACTAATAGTGCCATGTTTCTCGGTCCATCAAATTTGAAATTTTATGTTACACTTTCGCTCAGGCGCTTTTTGATTTTTTGCTTAATTAGCCATGTTAAGTAACAGTTAAAAATCGTAAATATAAAAAAAACTTTAAAATACAGTTGTGTCAATGAAGGCGAATATGTTATGTGCAGACAAACTTTACATCATAAGCAATTGTAGTCTACGAAGTAACTAAGGCAAGACAATAACAAACGAGTGTGCTCCAATCCACCCCGCGACCGATCAATCGCGTTTGCTAGTACACTTCATAGCGAACTAGTATGAAAGTTTGAAATAAAATGCAAACCATTTTGATCTTTGGAGTGCCAAAAATATTCTGTCACGAGCCATCAATGACACGAGTGCCACTGGTTCGCCATCCCTTGCTTTAGAGAGTAGCATATTTTATTATACTCCTCATTTTTGCGAGTTGATCCATTTTTTCTGGAATGAAATGTGTTTCGCATGTTCTCCTATAAAAATAATTATTTCTGGAATATTTAGGAATTTTAAAAACGTTCTGTTATCAACAAATGCATGAATCACACAATGTTTTACATTTTCTTGGAAATCGAGACATTTTTCCCATCCGAAAATGTGCTCCGTGTTTACTTCAAGCTCTCGTACATTTGGCAAAGACCGCTTCAGTATATTTTGGTCAGAGAATAATCTCAGATATTTTTCGAAATAAATTTTCTCAACATTAAACGGTAAAGTAATATATAAGAAACATTTCCTTATAAAAAATAACAGAGCCACTGGGAGAAATGTCAAATGAACAAGCCATCTAAGTTTATATTCCGAAGTAATTTAAAATAAGACTCTTTTGCAATTAACTAAGTAATTTTACATTTAAGTATTAAAAAAAAACATTCAGTACTTACAAATCACTTTTATTCAATGTACAGCATTTTAATCCTCAGATATAATAACTGAATAATAAGAGTAGAGGATATGAGGTGCAAGTAAAAGTCAAAGCTATCGAACTACCCAAAGTCAGTTACTTAAGGATATTGAAGAGGAAAGCAAATATCTAATGACGCACTTTTTGTTTTACATCGTCTGTCTGCAATCAGACAATCTTTGGTTTGTTTGGTTCAACATAAATAAAATAATACTTCAATCGAACGTTATTTTATACCCCGTCTGGGAAGTATTCACATAGAATTCCTTACATTTTTGTGTGTGTATATAGTATAATTACATCTGATTCGGGCACGTCTGGTTCCATTACCTTATTGCCGATTGTATATAAGAAGTTAAGAATTATACTAGGAGTGACTTTATAGAGAGACTATCATCTAAATATATATATAAATGGATGTCTGTATATATGACCTCTCTTCACTCCAACACCGTTCAACCGATCACTTTGAAAATTGGCATGTATATGTATTTTTTTGTGACAAAGGTTTTTGTGCTATCCTCTTTGTTGGAGCTCCCCACCAGGTGGCGCTACAGCATATCAACTTCTGCACCGTTCAATCAATCGTCAAGTTGCCAACAAGGTCGCCAAAATTGATGCCTACTTGGCTCTATCACCAACATTTCGCTATGTTTCCATGAAATCGTTATTATAATGTAAGGAACGGCGTTGCTTGCAAATATTACAATTTTAACATAAAATAAATACAACAGAAAACAATAGTAATGTATTACACATCCAGATATAAATTATCTATACTATTTTAAGCGTTCACTGCACAAAATTTGTAACAATGTGTTACTTTTGCTGAGCAGAGATTAGCTTAGGAAGGTGTTTTCAAAAATAGATCCACAAGAGAGTTACGAAGCGTTATAATTTTTTTTTAAAAAAAATACTTTTTATCAGCTCTATTAGATCTACAGACTTAAAATTTAACAAATGTGGGTTTTTTTGTTCAGCTGAGATATGCAAAAAGCATTTTTTTGGGTGGTTTAATTTGCAATTTACATAAAATTAACTCATTAAAAACTTCTTTATCCTTCAATCTGTATTGTTAAATTTTTTAGCTCACTCGTGCGAAGAACGGGTATACCAGCTAGTACTTTATCTAATTCGTATTTAAAACAATACTTCGCATATTATAATCTTAGAAATAAACAAAAAATTACTTGGTACCTTTGATTTACCACATTATAAAAATCCGTAAGATGCAGCTTTGAATTTCTTTAAAAACTTTTTTGCTTTAACACTTCTGCGTGTGTGTAATTCTGAAAATATAAAATATATTGCAGCCACCTCTCGTCTTCCACGAATCTCCCAATTAACAATGACAGGAGTATAGATGTCCACAATAATTAGTCCGGACAAGAATTACTTTCCTGATAAGCTAAGGCGTGCTCCTGAGGATAGGAGGTTCAAATCAAATGCTCCAAAAGAAGCAACTAATAACAACAGTCACCAAAGCTCTTTCGCTTTTTCCATCAATTACTATTTTGTTGGAATTAGGAATATATTGATACATGCCTATGAAATTTAATTATTAATAGCCATTTACAATATCTTCATTAAAATAAATAAATAAAAGTAAATATGATGTTATTTGTTATAATACAGAGTGTCTTAAAAGTTCTCGTGGTCTAACAAAAACAAGTAATATATATAAAAATTTTTTAATCAATTTCTACTTACAAGGGGAGGGCAGGACTAAGGAAATTCATTTCGGATCGAGACTTGGTGTAATAGTAGTACTCTTTTAGGGTGTTCACCCCTCAATGTAATTCCGTCGAATGGCCAGTCAATTCGGAGAAATCCGCCTTCGAAATTCATGCTAAGCTTTTATACAATTAAATTTTAATTTTCCGCAACGAGTTCGTAGTTTGATTGGTAAATCGTCTGCTTTCTATGCTGGAGGTTAGGGTTCGATTCCACGCGATCAACTTTTTTTTCTTCAATTCATTTAATTATTTTTTTAATTAAATAAATTTATTTATGAAAGGTTTATTAAATACTAAATGATATTTTTTGTAATTATTTTGT
>BMAV01027623.1:0-75364 GCA_019973955.1 Trichonephila inaurata madagascariensis
ATTTCGCCATATTGCCATTGAAACACCATTATAATGTAAGAAATGGCTTTGCTCGTGATTATTAAAATTTTAACGTAAACTAAATACAACAAAAAGTAATATTCCTGTATTACACATCCAAATATAAACTATTTACACTATTTTAATCATTTCTTACGCAAAATTTGTAACGATATGTTACTTTAGCTGAGAAGATGTGAGTTTAGGAATTGGTTTTCAAAAAACGAACCACACAAGGTTGTTACGGAGGCATTATAAATAGAAACACATCCTTTTTATCAAACATAAAATCTACAGACATAATATTTAACAAATATGATTTTTTGTCCAGCTGAGATGTACAAAAAGCTCAAAATTGTTTAATTTGCAATTCACTCAAAATTAACTCATTAAAACTTCTATATCCTTCAATCTGTATTTTGTTTAATTTTTCTTTTCACCCGTGGGAAAAACGGATATACCGGCTAGTATATATATATATGCTAGCTGGTATATCCGTACTTCTTGTATATATATATATGTGTGTGTAGTATATTGAAATAGTGTTGACCGGTGTATGTGATTATCATTTTGGATTCATTAACGACGTCTTCAGAATAGCTTTACCTCCTTTATTATGAGCACACATCAGCAGATTAAAGCACAATTACGTTACATTTTCACATTGAATAGACAGCGGCATTTTGGAGGACATAACACACAGGCAAAGAAAGCTGCAAGTATTTACAATCTTACATGATGGCGGCAAGTAAAGAAAAAAGAACGATTACATCAGATTTTTGTTATATACCAGCAGTGCCAACGCGTGACTATTACGTAATATAGTAGTTCTAATTGACTAGAATGCGCGGGACAGGGATTTCGGTTTAGCCGATTACGATTAAGATTACAATGTTTATTTTTAAGCCTAAGAATTAAAAATTATTTATAGATCATTAAAAAGAGTTAATTAAAAGTATGTTAGAGGGAATTATTACATAATGTGATAATTCCCTCTAACATACTTTTAATTAACTATTTTTAATGATGTATAAATAATCTTTAAAAAGAGTTAACTAAAAGTATTTTAGAGGGAATTATTACACACATATGTGTGTGTATTAACAAAAATTCGTGTGGTATCACAGCGAAAGATTTACCTTTTGGTTAACTATGATGAAGTAGTCGTGGTTGAAAAAAAAAGAATCTTTATCTTGATGAATCATTTATTTATATTGAGCATCAGGAAAGTTATTTGAGATTGCTTCTTGTACAAGTGCATAAACAGAAGAGAGGAAATAATTCAAATATGAGATTTTTATACATAGGGAAGAACAGGGAGAAACGTATAATAGAAAATAGTTACATGTTTAAAAGAAGGAAATAATAAAATATTTATAGAAATGATATCATTACTTACTTAATATTGAAACTCGGTTAATAAGACACTTGGATGCAATTAAAGATCTTGTGTTTCTTGTAATAGCTGATAAATCAATCAAAAATTAAAGGTCTAAAGAATCAGCAATAAGTATACCAACATAATGTTTTAAATGCTTTAGAAAAAGATAAAATGAGACGCGTTTCGAAATAGGCTATTTGGATTTGTGTGAATTAGATGTTATAAATAAATAAAGCAGATTCGAATCTAGAGTAGACATTAACTTAAGTTATTACATGTATATATATATATATATATATGTGTGTGTGTGTGTGTGTGTGTGTGTGTGTATAAATTAGTTCTCCTCAATTCTATCATTTACAGATGGGATTTATAAATTATTGCTTTAATTTATACTATATTACACAGTTTTTCGTTTTAAAAAAATGAAAAATGGAAAATGAAAAAAAGCTAACTATTTACAATTCCTCTCTTCTCTTCCACTTAACATGCAAAAATACTTAAAATGTTTTAGTTGTTTAAAGAATGAAATACCCTTAAGTTTGACCCGAAAAGCAAACTAAATTTCTACTTGATCTGATTTAAGAACTTTTTCTTAGAATAAATTCTCCAGAGAGAGAGAGAGAGCTATTTCAAAAATATTTAAAATAGGATAGGATTTCGTAGAAGTATAAACAAAAGAAAACTTAAATAGATCTCATTACTATATATTGATAAAAATGCATGTGATTTCCTAGAAAAAACACCACAAACTAAACAATTTTTTAACAAATCGTTTTCCTAAAATTTTGTATTCTGTGAAAAAAAATACGTTAACAAAACTCTAAAAGGAATTCCTTGCGTGTCAATATTAGTTTTATATTATATTAATAATGTATAATGTAATGCATATCAAGATAAATTAAAAATTCCGAATAGGAAGAAGCATTGTTGAAAAATTGTTTCTGAGAAGTGCTTATTATTCAAACATATTTTATTTTCTTAGCCCTGAAACAAGACGTGTTGGCTTTTTTGTCAATAATAAAATTTACTCAAGTATTTCCGGAAGTGAAGATAACTAATATGGAAAAGAATAATCACATGAAGAAGATATACTTCCAAGAAGGGAAGGAAAAATTAGAGAATTGCAGCTAAGAATATCCTGTTTGGGAAGATTGCTTCATAGTATGATTCTTATGTTTCAGTTTGTAGCGTAATCACTTTTTATTAAATTTTCATGCTAATAGATCTGTATAAACTACAATAAATTATAAATTATAAAGCATACCTTACTTATGAAAATCTTTTTTGAAAATGTAGAACTGTGCTGTGTTATAAAGTCTTCAAGTCCTTAAAATAAAGAGTTGCTCTTTGGTTCACACAAGTAACATTTAATTTTTATTACCAAGAGTTGAATTAAATGATGCAACCCAAGCATGCTAGGATATATGAAAGTAATTTAGTTCATGGAATGTGTTCTGTTTATCAGTAATTATCACAAGAATCGCAGACAGAGTTTTGGGTTAAGATTTACATCCTAACTCTCTCTCAGTAAAACTAAAAAAAATTAGTATATGATAATACTTTTAAGAAAAGTATGGACTTTATTATGTTCCCTGCTGAAAAATATAATAGCTTAAAAGACAACGTAAAAGCAAACAGAAAACAATTTTCTAATGGTGCTAAGACGGGAGAGGTGACAATGGCAAAACACGTTTCAAAATATTTGATTACTAAAAGTTACAAAATTTGGTGATAAAATAGATGCTATCATAAAAACAAATGAGTTGTGGGTGATTATTTGATAACATGACTCTAGAAGTTCCAGTAGCATGCCTTTTTACCAAATATACAAACATAATGCACGAAAGGAATGCTAAAATGTTAAAATTTAATAAATATTTAAGAGTTTAATTTGTTTTATAAGTGGTATTAGGTTTAAGGAATATAATTGCTCTGTTCTATATTTGTGTGTTTTCGTGGATTTTAACTTAAGTGCTAGTAGAGAGAGAGAGAGAGAGAGAGATTCCACTTAGAAAAATATCTAATCTACATTAGAGAGTTTCAGAATAAGTCCACAAATTTATTCAAAGAGAATCTGCTTGTAGTTGTGTACATCCTTCACACAATTTAAAGCAGTTCATTTACGAAACAGTATGGAGAAGAACTGCATGCATAAAAGAAGAAAAATAATTAAATATTTAACTTTATTTTGTCGTTTTTGAGGAAGTTAAAATTTGCTTAAAATTCCTTCCATCTTTCTTACAATAGCTTGGAATATTTTTTCTGATAAAAATAACTATAAATGTAGAATTTTTCAGAAAACTTAATTTAACATGATTTAATTTGTTTTAGAATATTTTGAAACATTTTTAGGCCACAATACTCATAAAATGTTTTTTTTTCTTGTAATGTGTAAAATGTATTGGTGCTGAATATACACTGACGATCCAAAAAAATAAATAAATAAACTTGTACAGGCATGCGTATGCAGTATGCAAATAAAGAGATATGGAACCAATCAGAGTACGGCGCTGCGGTCGGCAAAAGCCTATATAAGACAATGAGTGTCTGACACGGTTGTTAGATATTTACTGCGGCTACAATGGCAGGTTATCTAGATTTAAGTGAATTTGAACGTTGTGTAAAATTCAGTGCACGAGAGATGGGACACAGCATCTCCAAATAGTGATGAAATTTGGATTTTCACGTACAACCATTTTAAGAATGTGCCATGAATTTCGTTAATCCAGTAAAACATCAAATCTACGACATCGCTGCGGCTGGAAAAAGACCATGCAAGAATGACAATTGACAAAGACCAATGACAATTGACGAGAAACATTAAGCGTGGCAGACACGTACCCCTTCCACAAATTGTTGTAGATTTTAGTGCTAGGTCATCGACAAGTGTCATCGTGCGAACCATTCAACGAAACATCATCAATATGGGCTTTCGGAGGTGAAGGCCCACTCGTGTACCCTTGTACCCAAACTTCAGGATCTTACCAATTTAGGATTCAGCCAATAACCAACGATGAATCATGAGCTCATTTCTTTTTATGATGCCCGATGGGATGACACATGCTACTTTTCATGTACTTATGACAGCGCTTCTCAAACTTTCAATACTTGTGACTCAATATTTAATCATAATTTTCATCGCACCCCTCTTCCATACAATAATAATGTTTTGAATTCATTAATGCTATACTTTTACTCTAAGGCTACAACACTACTTTAACTTTTTAAGTGACACAGCCTCATATAAACGTCTCGCTCAGCCAAAGCATTAAGTGCCCTGGACGCATATGTACGTCTTTCCAAAGCATCCTTTTTCTATCCATTTCCGTCCATAAAGTTATTCAGAAGGATTTGGAATACATTAAAAACACCTTGACAGTGTTTGCGAAGGAATCAGTTATTTCAGAGGATTTGCTTATGTATTCCTTCTCTCCCCCTCCCGCATAACCCGCGGTCACTCGCGCCTGTTTTTGCTACCTTCGTTACTCACGGGGTGTAGAGAACACCCCAAACTTTTAACACGTGTATTTAATTATAAAAATAAAAATTAAATCATTATGATACATATTTATAAAGTACAAGATGTGTTTTGTATTATACAAATAAAATTATTTAATTTATTGCACACAAATGAGACTAACATTAATTTAAACTAAACATACAGAATTTGCTCATTTTAAAACCACATAATTTTATATTTTTCATAAACCAGTATAAAACGTATATGCCAGTAATAAATATACTTTATAATTAATGAGATAATGATAGTTGAAAGTAGAAAAATAATATTTTAATCATTTTCCAAACTTTCAGAGCGGGCTAATATGTCTAAATGCTCCAACTTCTCGCGGGAGTTCCTCAGCCCTCAGATAAACTTTTCAAGGTCATTACATTCAATCGTTCCTTAAGAGGGATTGCATCACGCCTGAAGGTTCAATGATGACCTAAAATGTGCAGCTACAGAAAAAATCTGGTTCTGCATTCTTTTTAGAAATCTGGGAGGATTTTCTTGTTGCTGGGGTGTACAGAACACCCCGCGCGAGTGATCGCGGGATAATAATACAATACATACGCGCGCCTGCATGGAAAATGATGGCATTAAACTTGTTCCTAACTTGCAATTGTTAAATTAATTATAAAATACAATGTGCAGTGCTGATACATTTATAAGTGTATTATATCAGATTAAATGTGTATTTTATTTTTTATTATGTCAGAATGAATTTTGTTTGTTTAATTTATGTGCATTAATATTTTTTTTTAAAAAAAATAACCTTTTGCTTTTGACTTTTCAATTGTTCGCGTGTCTCTAGTAGATTTACACGCCCCCTCCCCAGAGAGGCACACCCCACAGTCTGAGAAACACTGACTTATGATCTACACTTTGTCTAGTGAATGTAAACTTTAGATTCATTTTATAATTTATATCGATTTGAATTCTTTTGTAAGGAGAATTTTTGATGCATTTTTTATATAATACTGTATATTCCGAAATCTTCAAACCAATTTTTGATAAATGGCACTAAGACATGTCTAAATATTTCAGAACTATATTGAAAGTAAAGGAACATGCGTATATTCTAAAAGGCGATACTTCTGAAATATTTGAAGAAAAGTTTGGTTACAAAACTTTGAGTTTTGTCAGGTTTATACGCTTTGATGTATTAATCGAAAAAAGAGTGCACTTTAACTGCGAATGATTTTCTTTTACAGCAAATGAAAAATTATCACTCAAGTTGTCATTAAAATGTATGCTGTTAATGGCAAAGCTATCATGACTCACAGAGCTATGCAGACGTGGTTTGCTAGGTTGAAAGCTATAACTTATAACTCTGAAGATGAAAATCGTTTGAGTAGGATATCCACCAGAGATGTAAATCCGATTAAAATACTGATCAAAAGTAATGTTAAACATAACAAAATCCACATATCATAAACTTTTTGTGAAACTTGTCAACATAAAATGTTTAAGGATATGGGTTGCCTGCAATTTAAAGGTGAAATATCGCATTTTTTTATTCCTGCAATTAGTCCACTCTATCTCGCTCTATTTATTTATTTATTCATTTATTTATGCAAATATATCTTGTTAAAATTTTTACTCATTAATAAAATACTTTCTGATCATCCCTTCAAGTTCAAATACATTTTTTTAAACTTGTAGTGGATGACTGAATGTTGATACAGTTTTTTTTTCAAAAGTTAATTCATTAATTCAATTAAAAATGAATAAATAGTAACAGACAAAAGTGATAGTCCAACAACATATATGAAAAGGAAAATTGTTCGTTGTGTCCCTGTAGCGCAATGGAGGGTGCGTTGGATTTCTAATCCAAAAGGTTGTGGGTTCAAATCCCACCTGGGATGGACTAATTTCTGAGAATGCGATTTCTTTTTTACTATACTATTGTATTAGAATACTTAAATTTAATTAATGAATAAATAGTAACAAGCAAAAAAAAAAATAGTCCAACACCCTATCTAGAAAGGAAAATAAAAAATTGCAAGAGAATCGCTTTCTGTTTTGTCACTTAACGTTGTAATTCTGTTATATGTATATACATATTTATATTAACTGAAACTTTTTAAAAAAAAAAGTAACTAAAATAAAATTTTTCTTTGTTGACCGAAGTAGGAATTGACTTAATTTTTTTTTAATAATTTACATTCATAACTTGGTATATAAAAATAAAAGAGGAAACAACCTTTTCGGAGCAAGTAGTGACATGGGATGAAAAACAGATAATTTATGATTATGACCAGAGCAAACAATCTTGTGAAAAACTGAGTAATTTTTTGCCACCATCCAATATCGATCTTAATCCGTAGAGCATGCACTTTATTTGGTAGGATTCAAAAGAAGTCCTGCATTAAAAGCTATTATTAAACATATAAACGAAAAATTCGAAATTGAATTGCTCCCAAATAAATTAATTCGATGTCGCAATTGAACAAAAATGTTGAGAAATAGCAAATTGTAATGTTGTGTTTCATCCGGGCAATGCAAGGCCTCATGTGGCTTTGGCAATTCGATAAAACTTGTTATAACTCAGTTGGAATGTTCTACCCCACCATTACAGTCAACTGAAAATGCCCTCAGATTTTCACCTATATTTTTATCATTACAAAATTCTGTTAAAAAAATAAACTTCAACTCTGTACTTCTTTTTTATGTAAAGAGTTTACCCTCAGACACTTTCCATTACGATACAGTTAGAAAAAATCGTTTTCACTTTCATTATGCAAATGTTTCTTTTTTTTTTATGTTTTTTTAACTTATAAGTAAGCCTATCTCTGATGCATTCTCTTAAAAATATATTTTTATTTTTTCTAAAACATTTACCTAAAAATATGCAGAACGAAAGGCAGAAATAAAAATTGTACTGGAAAAGTATTCACTTAAACTGGTTTCCCTTCGTGTTTACTATTCAGAATCTAAAGGTTATCACAGAGGATATATATTTCGTTTTCCATTCCCTATTAAAATAATATAAAATTGTACTTATTAAACCACGCGCTTATCATTTAAGAAATTTTTCTTCACATTCTAGAATAATTTGTAATTTAATATATTCCACAACTGATTTTTAATTTATTACATGCCGTTCTATCTAAAAAGCTACTTCAAGATTTCATTATAAATAATAAAATGTCCGAGTCTCAAGAATAAAGTAAACTAATAATGCTTTATATTCCAATAGACGAGGAAACACTACATAGAAATCATGCATAAGTTAAACATATATTATTACTTTATGTGTATAAGAAATGAATAAATGGAAAGATTGAAAGCCTTAAAAGGGTATTTTATTTGTTGAAATGTTTCCTAAGAACAAACGAGTGCTGAGTAAATATTTCAAACACACACACACATTAAATATTTTTTAAAGTTTAAGACCTTCTGTGCTGGGTCTTCAAACTCAAAGGCAGTTTAGTTAGTGTATATTTTTACTGTCTAATAGGGCATTTTATGAAAATATAAGCTTAAAATAAGATTTTGCGCAAAACTTGATAACTGAAAAGAAAATAAATATATTGATTTGAAAAAGTTGAATAATACAGAATACAACCTTATATACGGAATAGACAATTATTTTCGCAATATAGCCCTTGCTTGGCAAGCTATGATGTTTTGAGTTTCTGAACACTGATATTTTCTTTAAAAGACATTGTAATTTTCACTTTATTGCTACGTTAAAAAAAACCACTTCTACTCAACATAAAATCTCTTGAATAGTCGTTTTCTGTATAAGTATTTCAAAACATTTGGTTAAAGTTTCAGGCTCATTGGTGAACAATATTTTGAGATTTTGTGTTTTGCGATAATTATATATAAAAGTGTAAAAAAGAAACTCATTTTGAGAAAATGGCAAAAATAAGGGTATACTATTCAGTTTACATGAAAAACACTTACTTCTTTATTAAAATGCACCAGACTTGAAATGCTCACTATATTTACCTACAATGCACTTTTTTTCTGTTTAACAACTTTTAATTTACTTGAGTGTTACCTTGAGCTTGGGTCTGCATATTACGTTCTGATTTGGGAATTCTACCCTTACATAAATATTTATCTCCCCGTGAGGTAAACCATTATTTTTCCATTATTCATCTTAATAAAAAATTTTAAACCCCCATTGCACCCTTCGTTTAACTGAGTAACAACATCATAAGACCTACATTTAATAGTTAAGCGTGAAACAAATACCACTTTGGGTATTCTTTGCCGACATATTTCATTAAAACATTCATTTGCATTCTACGTGCATCCATGCAAACATTTACTCGAAGTACCTTTCTCGCACAATTTTAAATATATTGGTTTAATTTTACTTAAAGCTTTATTTGATAAAGCAGCATATTTTTTCGAGTACTGTTATTTCCCGAAAAGTTTTGAAATCTATTGCCAAAGAACTGACAATTACGTATAACATTTCATATTAAATACCAAGAAATAGAAATGTAAGCATACAATTTAAATCATTTCCGATCAGAAAAAGAGCTCTTTCTGTCAGAGACATTCAGCATCAAGTAATATAAAAACAGCTGTAAATTACCTTCTAAATAAGATAGAAACAAAATTCAAACACATTTTCAAAGGTTTAACATGAGTTTTAAAATGAGATGTAAAATAAAAAAGAGGGGTGTTAAATGACCACACGAAAAAAAGTATTTAAATTCAAATTTTTAAAAGTTATTTCAGGGATTAGTTAGGTAAAAACAAGGATATTAGTATTTTTTCCTATAAAACTATTTGTTCTATGTCTTTTACCCATACAGTAATATTTTTTGGGAAATATACAATCATATTTGTGAATTACTTGTATTTTAAGAAGGAAGCAATAGGTTGATGGTAGCTGAAAAAGGTTATAAATACTTTAGATTCAAAATTATTTAAATATCTAAAAAAAACTCCGGCAAGCGTTGTTCCATACTTTTGTCGTGCTTTCATTTGGATCATTTGACATTATTGAATTAAATTTTGATTTTGAAAAATCAACTAAAAAGGGTTTGGGGGTTTTTTTTTTGAAAAATCTACATTAAAATCCCAACTTAAAATTATAGGCAATTTGTTCAGAAGAGTTCATCCGGCTTCACACACACACAGTGTGGACAACAAAATTTTTGTCAATGAATTCGATAATTTTCTCTACACTTTGATTTGGTGAAATATAAATAGTAACCACACACATTAGAGTTATTTGTTCATTTTCTGCTCTACATTTCGCTACACAAATTTCTCCGATACATGACTCATAAAACCCAAATGATTCAGTAGTATTGTTACGAATAGTATTGTTACCATTCAGAAGTATTGTTTCCATTGTTACGAGAATTACAAACCCGAGTGTAACAATGCTTGGCTTTTTAAAACGCATCATTCAAGTTCACTCCCCATCTCAATAGTTAAATTTTTTCTACCGAGTCAGGCATGGCTTATTAGAACAACAGCTCTCTCATCCAATAGTAACCCCATCCAATAGGTCTGTTGCAAGTCGCGAAACCAAGTCTGTCTGATTGCTTCCCATTGGGTCCTGCCTTTATTTGTCAAGCCTATCTCCCAACCAGGACTGCAGTACCAAGCCCAGTCTAGTCCCAAATATAGAACGGAGGAGTCTTCCAAGAGATTCCAGCTTCCAGTCAAGTCTAAACGGTCCGCCCCAAAAATTAAATTCATTTTAAAAATTTTTAAATTTAACGAAAGTTTATGCAATAATACTTATGTGGGAATATTTTTTTATCTTTGTACGTTTGAAAAGTTACATCATCTTCTTTTCCCTTAAAAAAATATTGCATCATTTTTTAAGAATTGATTTTCAACTTTTTTTTTAAAAAAAATAATATTTTACATATATAATGCTTGACATGAATTCTTTTTTTTTCGTAAAAGTAAATGTGCATTACGTACTGTTTCATAGCGTCAAAAAGGGGATGCATTAACATTTTTTAAAATTTTTTCATTTTTTTGTATAATACTTTTGTTTATATTTAAGAGATATTAAGATTGCACAATGTTCGAACAACTGTTGTACATCATTTGATTTTTTTTTCAACAATACTCTACCGCAGAGTTTTCCGAAACGTTTTTTGTCTGATAAACCCCTTGCCATGTTTTTCGGTTTGGGGTAGACCCTTTCTTAATTAATGTTAAATTTTTGCATATTTATCAACTTAAATGTCTTTTTGACAGCTGGTAATCAACTATTTTTAAATTTTCCCAAAATTTCAAATTTCAAATTTTTTCAATGAAGTATAGTTTTTTAAAAATTTAATAAGAACATGTTAATTAAATTGAAATTTAAATTTAAAAAATAAAATTTTTAAAATGAAGAAAATAAACAATAAACAAATGATTTTAATGGATGGGATGAATCTAGTGCTACAATAAAAATTTTTTAACATTTAGTTTTTCAATCTTGTCGGGTTTTAAACCCTTTAAATATCTGCTCTGTTATTATTGCCCATTTTTTTTCTTTCTTTTTTTTTTTGTTTTCGGAAATTGGCAACCACTCAGGGGGGCCAAATAACCCCTTTTTATTTTTTTAAACCCAAATTGCGGCATCGGTTTCTAAACATTAAGGTCTTCATTGGTACTTATTACGATCAGTTTCTGTAGTAATGTGATTTTTTTTTAAAGTCACCATATGAATGCTTACCACCTTTTATTACCCATAGTCAAAGTATTCTCAAAACTGATTTCAAAATCTGAATAAAAGGTATTTAAATTTTCCCGTAGGGAAAGACGTCCTGATAAAATTCGGGACTTCCAGTATTATATTTCTTTAGTTTAATTCTGGAAATATACGTTGAAATGTTTCTTGTGTTAATAAAATTTATGCTATCACCTTCTAAAATGCTAATTAAACTCATTAAAAATTTTGTAAACACATTTGTTAAAAAGGTAACATTCAGTTTCTCACTTCATTTAATTTTCTTTTTTAAAATTTAAAAATCACGATCCCAGTTTAATGAGAGCCGCTGTAACAAAATCCCCCCCTTAGAACTCATGGACCCCAAATTATTTTTTTTTTTGACGTGGACCCCTTTTTAAGTCGTCCCGGGCCCCCGGGGATCTATATAGGAAACCCCTTTTGGGGAAACACTGCTCTAAGTTTTATGAAAAGGTAAAAATGTCGTGTACATAAAAAAAAAAAATTCTCAAATATATATATATTTTTTTTTTTTTTTATTTATTTATTTATTTTTTTGTGATCTGAAATAATATTTAAAAACCTTTTAATAATTATAACACGGAAATTTTGTATTTCAATAACCGAATCACACAAAAATCTGCCCCGATAAATTTGAATTTTTAAAAACGTTGTATGATATAAGACAAAACAGGTTTTTATTCAGAATATGATGGTTGGGGGAAAAAATAAATTACATTAAGATAAAACATAAATGAAATTTTCAACAAAAAAATAATTCTACAAAATTAAAGGGAAAAAATTCATATTAAGCAGCCTTTCAATAATTTACAAATGTTATAAACATTAATTTACAATCTACTTCTGTTTATTTATTATGAACGTAAATCTTTCTGTTTCTGAAAGCTATTTTTTCTGTAGTATCATTTGAATCAAGAATATTCTATTGCATTTATTTTTATTATTTTTATAACGAAAAATTAAGAGAATTTATAAAATAAAGTGAATGAGATTTTTTTAATACCGTGGATCGGTAGGCTTTTAAGAAAGGAGAACCAGTTGTTATACTGAAACAAAATATCTAAAGTATCAGACACCTACTCGTTATGAATTTCGGGGAAAATGCTCCCCCAACCCAGCAACTGTCGCTTTCAAGACTATCATGCTCCAAGTAATATTTTTTTATATTATTTAAATAAAGTTTTACAGGCATTATAACATTTTCCATTCCTTCAAAGAAGAAATGTTGTAGATATTTTTTATTTATTTATTTATTATTCTTACAACAGCTCAATGCAAGTGCGAACAGTGTCAAAATATCAATTCTAGGAATTAAACTTTGCAGTTTTGTGAACAAACTTTCATAAAATACTACCTAAAGTATTACATTCAAATATTTCCTGTTTACATTAATAATTAATCTTTATAAAACTGTTCTTGCATTAAAAAGTGTGTATTTGGAAGATGTTTTCAAGCAAAGAAATCAAGTATCGATGCATATTAATCAACATAAAAAAGCTACATAAGTGCATTGAAATATATATATATATATATATATATATATATATATATATTATTTTCACTGCCACCTTTGTAAAGGAAAGCATATAATAAACATATGTATTGATTTTACCTTAATATGAAAAAAAATTTTGTACATTTTTTTAAGTCTTAAGGTATCCGACTACGTTCTGAACCGTGATTTTGCACAAAAGTGTATAAATAGATAATATTTATGATATTTAGTGTCACTTAGATAAAAAAAATATGTATAAAATTGCCTTAAGAATAGCATTACAATAAAAAAATATTTAAGTAAAATAATTTGACCAAAAATGAACATTGCATGACCCATTTTCAAAATACTCTCCTTTTGTGAAAAATGCTTCTATTATAATAATATTTTGCCTGTATATAGCTCAGTACTCTGTACAGAGGTTCAACTAGAAATTTTGAAATATATAACTAAGAAGTGGGCTTATCCATGTTTTACCACAAGAGAGAGGAGAAATTTTAAGACAAAAAAACGCCGATAATTAATTTAAATGGTTGTAACTCTAAAAATAATGTGAATTTTTCAAACATCTTAGTTGAGCCTCTGTAAGGTCTGAGCTATATACAGGCAAAATTTTATTATAATAGAAGCTTTTTTCACAAAAGGAGAATATTTAAAAAAAAGGTTATTCTAAGTTAATTTTTTGCCAAAATATTGTATTTAAATAATTTTTTTGTCAAAATGTACTTAAATCAATTTTATACGTGTATTCTAATCTAAGTGACACTAAGTATCCTAAAAGTTATCCATTTATGTGCCTTTTTAAAATCTCAGTCACGAACGTAGTCGGATACCTTAGGGGAAAATACAAAATAAATCAAAAGTAAAATTATAATTACCATTTGCAGTTTTTAAAAAAAATGAAGTACAATTGAAGAAGTTATGTGTGTGTGTTTGCTGATTTGAAATTGCTTCAACTGTCTCTCTTCAAAAAAAAGTATTTCTGAAGGGTTATTTCAACCCTCTTTTTATTAGTCCTTGAGCAGGTCATAAAATAAGGAATATGTTTCTGTTGGGGACTTTGCAGAGGGAACCCTTCCAGGGAACAATTTCCCACAGCGGTAATTTAACGAATAAAATGGACTTTGCCTGTTTTAGGAATAACCGAATATTTTCACTGATTTTCTAAAAACTTTGTTGATGGGAGACAATTTACTACATGAGTAATTTTCTTAACCCAGTCTAATGTTTAAATATATAAGTAAATACAGAGAAATATTTCAATACATATGTATAAAAAGATTGAAAAAAATATTTTTTTTAGTAAATATATTTAATTTTTAATGATACAAAAAGGGAGAAAACGAGAGCTGCAAACGTATTTTAAATCACAGAGTAAAAAAACCAACCCGCACAAATTATTTAGCAGCTTGTGGATTTATGAATCTTATTGACACTATAATTTAATAATAAAACTAGTAAATTGAAGCAGGGCGTGCACATAATTTTTATGGGGAAGAGGAGGAGGGAATCAAGTTTTTTTTAAAGAGAAAGAAAGGGCTGAGCCTTAATCTTTATGGTAAAGATTAAAAATCTGCTGGTTTATGAGGAGGGGGATATTTTAACCCTCGGCTTTCTTGTGAACAGATATCCTGCTTAGAATCTAAAAGGATTCATGATACCAAAAAAAGTGTTGTAGATTGTGATAAAGCAGTGCTTCTCAAACTCTCAATATTTGAGACCCAATTTTCAGTCAGAATATTCTTTACGTCCCCTTCTTATAATAGCAATGCATTGAATGTAATTATAATATTCTTTGATGGTAAAAATACGATACAATACTATTTTAACTATAAAAACCGTACTAATTATCAATATAAATATTGTTTTATATATAATTCTGTATATGACAAGCCCAAGGGAGCCACTAGTAATTAATAAACTTGTTTTTAATTGAATATTATTAAATTAACAATCAAATATTTTGTGCAGTACTGATTCATTTATATTAGTGTGTATTATATCAGTGTGAATGTGTATTTAATTTTTTATTACATAAGAATGTATTTTATTTTGTAATTATTTGAAATTGCAATTTATTGTATTTAATTGCTAATTACTTTTAAATATTTCCATTTTCGATTTTTAGCGATATGATCGCGCCTCCCCCAAGTAGGGTTATCACGCCCTCTTACGTGGGCGCACCCTACAGTTTGAGAAACGTTGCGATAAAGATTTTATTTCGAGTTTTGAGAACAATTTAATAACCATATACATGAAACAAAGTATTATTTGGGAAGAAAAGTCAAGTGATTTACATAATAATTTGACCGATAGCGAAACGAAGATTTGATAATTTAGATATAAAAAATGAACGAGAATCATTGTGTTTTAAATAAACAATAGGCGGCTGTACGCGTTCTCTGTATTCTTAATTTTTTCTACCTACAATTTCTTGCGCCCTAGGCATGCATCTAGCGTTCCTAAGCGGAAAAGGGGGCCTGCCTCTATCCAGAAGTCTCAAATATTTTGCCCCTTCGACATTTTCTGAATCGAAATTGATTTTTTATCTACAACTAATTTATATTTGTAATCGTAGCATTCGAATTTTATATTATAAACGCAATAACCCGCTATGTACTTTAAAACTTGATATTCTTCTGTTGAAATACCATCTGATTTATCTTTAAATTCCTAGGGATTGTCTTTTTTGAAGTTTGCATCAACTGCTCATCTTTTGGGAAACAAAAAAGCCGAAACGTATGTTTGCCAAGTCTATTAGATGACCAGTTGGGCCTACAACAATAACGATGCATTAGTATAAAATGTGTGCAGCCTTAGGTTAAGTAAATTAATAATATTTTTAAGTTATTTAAGATTTGACAATAAACAAAACACTAATTTCACATTTTTAAACAATAATTTCTCATAACAAACATCTCTCAAAACATCTTAAATTTATACATAATTTGGAATGTTGGCATAAATGTATCAATCTATAATATCGTGCCCTCTAAACTAAAAAGAAAAATTCAATAATGATAAAAAGAAGAGGAAAAAAGGGGAATAAAACCCGGGGAGAACACCCCTTTTTTTAGTCAGGATTTCTTTTGGGGGTGAACCAATCTTGCCTGAGCAAGGTTTCCGAATATAGACGGAAAAAGCCGAATGAGCGTTCCATATCCGAACATGACATTCATTCAATTTCACTCTCCAGCAAAACGCGCCAATAGAAGTTATCACTTCAAAAATTTAATTTTGAACAAAAACTAAATTTTAAAGGTGTACTTTCACCTTAAATAATATCAGACATGAGGTTGTGACCCTAACGATTCGGCTACGATGACCACTCATCATTGAACAGTAAGCTATACGAGTTTGCCAGAGGCCACGGGGTTTGGGCGTAAAAATTTTTTTAAGACGGCGGATGTAACTTAAAGGGGGAAAAAACACTAAAGTTTCCTTAAATTAAAAACCCCCAAAATTCAGATGACACCGAAAAATATAACCCCGTTCGAAGAGCATTGGGGTTTTAAAAACAAAGTGCTCTTGGAACAAAATAAGCATGTTGCACAATCATGCCACTTGCCTCGCATTTATCCCTTTTCCTCTTCCTGAACCTGTTGTTTGGAATAATTAGCACACTTTGTTGAATCACGAATATGCTATCATATTCAAAACCATTCGTTTGGAAAAAAGTTTCCCCAACTCAAAATGTTATTTTGGGGGGAAGAAAAATTTAAAAAAAAGCATTAGCCCCGGATCCTCGCTAGGTGTTCTGTCCCCAGCAAAAAAAAATCCTACTGTTTTTTTAAAAAGAATGTGCAGAACCACGATTTTTCTGTAGCGCCATTTTGGTCATTGAACCAGGGGTGCAATCCCTTTTGGAACGATTGGAATATAATGACCTTCAAAGTTTCGGGAGGGCTGAGACTCCCGCAGAAGTTGAGCATTTTATACAGTCTCTCTGAATTTTTGGAAAATATTAAAATATATTTTTTTCTTTTTTCCAATCATTATCCATTAATTAAAAAAATATATTTATTCGGATTGGTTTTACTGGTTTATGAAAAAATAAAATTTTTGTTTTTTAAAATGAAAATTTTGTATGTTTAGTTTAAATTAATTTAGCCCATTTGTTGCAATAAATTTAATAATTTTCTTTATAATAAAAAAAACATCTTGTACTTTATAAATTTTAACTAAGACTTAATTTTTATTTTCATAAATAAAACACGTGTTTAAAATTTTGGGGGTTTTCTACACCCCGGTAACGGGGCAAAACAGGGGGCCCGCGGGTTAGAAAGATAAATTATTCTCATTTGTTACCAATGTTATGTAATGCATTTTATGAAATCAAAAGTCAGTATTCATTAATTTTTAATTTACCTTATAATGTATTATATGAAAGTAGGAAAACGGTAAGAATATGGATGTAAAATTTTGTAATATATATATACTTGTAGGCTAGAATTTTATAGCTATATTTTAATAGTATAGGGTATTTTATTTCTAATATGTATAGGCAAATTACAGGTGAAGGTATGCTAGCCCCAAAACTTTGTATAAACATACAATCTTGGTTCCTAAGGGCAGGAGTTTGTTATTGTACTAATGTAGCTAATATTTCTATTATCTTGACTAGTTATACTTAGGTTTTATAGCTACTTGTATATATTTACGGATTACACATAAATATATATACATATATGTGTGTGTGTATGTATATATATATTAAAAAGTAAATAAAGTAATATGATAATTTTTTATTGCTTGACTGGGGTCATTAAAATTTAAAATTCTAAAATTGATCTTAGTATGAAATACTGAAAACATGGTTTATTATAATAATTATCAACAAAATTTCAATAACTTAAACTATTAATATTTTAAAAAGGTTAAATTATCTCCGTTTAATATATAATTCCTCTTTAAAAAAGCTCAAAACAGAATATTATTCTAAGATGTATATTATATATGTTCCTCTCCGTCAGATGCAAATATGTGAAGATATCGGGCATTGGACGCACGTGAACAAGCTACAAATAGTTGGACATGGGACCGTTTAGAATTGACTGGGAACTGGAGTCTTGGCAGACTCCTCCACTCCATATCTGGCAGTGACTGAGCTTGGTGTTGCACTCATGGTTGGATGAAAGGTGTGGCAAATGAAGGCAGGAACCAATGGGATGCAAACAGGAGACTTGCAATTGAAGGGTAACAATTGGTTGAGAGAGCTGTTGCTCTAATAATCCATGCCCGACTCGGTAGAAAAAATTTAAACTATTGAAATGAAGGCAATTAAGTGGAAATATAAGGGCCATGGGAAAAGCATGGCTTTTCCACATGCACCCTTGCTGCCAGCAACGATTGCTCTTGCGCTTTGTTAAAGCAGCAGTAAAATTGTGTTTGATTGGCAATTGAACTCATTTGAACTGAAATAGTAGGTCAATGGGATAATTCGATTTCCAGGTATGATAATACTTTCACCTTTCATGAGACCTCTTAAAATAGTGGCATCAAGTATATACTGCATCAATTTTGTAATCCGAAGCCCCGTTGCATTAAATAGTCGAGGAGCATCAGGTTTTGCATAAGCATTACTGATACATTTAGTTTTAATTAAAGTTTTGTGAGGGTACACCCAAAAGTTCAAGCGAGTTAAAGAACTCCGTGGAATATGAAGTACTTTGTTATGTATCGATGATTGTATTCATTGATAAATATTCCTTCATTTCCCCTCGCACGCGTTTAAATTTTCAATGTTGATTTTATTGACAATGCCATTTTAGTCACCAATATTGATCCTGCGCACTACTACTGATTAAAGTTATGTTTTGTTGCAAGCCCGGGTGAAATTTCAGCAATAAGATCTACACTATTTTATAAATCACAAAATTCTCTTTAAAGTAAAACATACAACCACCAGCATCTGCGTCCAAATATCCATAATCGATATTCAATTGCACCTCAGCATATTGTTCCGAGTCTACGTCATTATGAAGATGCAGTCTCGTATTCGTTTTCAGACTGAATTTTTCAACTTTCGCCCATAATCTTGATGGTTTAATACAGGCTCTGATTTTATTTGCCGGTGTACCCCTTTTGGATTACTGGGGGAGTTTGTAGGAAATCACTAGCCAATAAAACAAATATTCCTCCCATAATATATGTACTATCTCGTAAATCCTGAAGAGTCTGATTTAATGCTTCTATAGCTTTTTGTGACACATTGTACTTTCATCTCACACTAAGCTTGGATTGTCGAAGCACCCTGCCACTGGAGAGCTATTTTTGCTCAACTTGCAGATGGGTGATTCTTGATGTGCAAGATTCAACGGTAATTTTAAAATGGAATGTGCAGTACGATTGTCGGTCAGTAGTTTCATGGCTATACCAAAATAAGCCACAACGATCCTTTTTCTGGTTTTTCTGACTGACATTAATAATAATTCTAGCAAAAACATTTTTCCGGTTCCTCCGGGGGTGTCGAAAAAAAGAGGGCACCACTGCCAGATTCTATTTCATGTAAAACTTGATGGAAAACATGACTTTGTTCAGGAGGTAATTGATATTTTAATTCTGTTACTTGATGTTGCAATGCTATGAAATCTAATTCTCGAGCAATGTCATTATCGAATTCATTTCCGTCGATTCGTCGTGGACAAATCATTCCAAAATTATGTAATTTCTTCCCAACCATTGTGAAAACCTTATTTTTAATTATTATTAGCATTTCGTTGTAGATTTGTTCACTGAAAGGCATATCTGCATGTACTTGCTGCATTCGTCGAAAAATATCTTCTGCCATTTACTCTTTGTACTTATTCAAAAGGGTTTATGGATTAGAAAGACCGCAAAATGATATAAGTACTACGTAAAGTTCATTAATTTTATTTGGCGATTGGAATTGCTTGTATGCCTTCATATATATAATAACATTTAGTATATCTTCATAATAATACATTCATATAAAATATCTAGGTTCAGTATAAGTGAAACATTTTGTTCAAAATCTTGCCTTAAATTGGAATTAGTTTTAAAACATTAAAGTATTAAATATTAAATAAATCAAAACTTTTTATGAAACTGTCATTTAATATTACCATAGAGCTTTCAGTATCATTCAATTTGCTACAACTTTATGTTGTTTCTCTTAAAAGTAAAAAGTGAGGAGGGAGAAAGGAATAAAATGTTCACCCCATTTAACTACCCCGAGGGCTTTTGGCGACGGACCCGTAATTTTAAACCCAAATGGTAAAGGAGGGAACGAAACCGAAGCTGGCCCCCCCCTCTCCCAACTACCAAAACCAAACCGGGGGGGGCTTTTTGGGTTTTTCTCGACAGATTTAATGGGCATCGCTCCCCATAGGGGGGTCTTAGTGGTACGGGACTTGAACTCGCGCGCGTGAAAGGCCAGCCACGACCCGGGATCCCTTTGAACACTTCCCCGGGCCCCCTTTTTTAAATAATGGGAGAAGTTTTGGGCTTTAAAAAAAATTTTTGGGAGGAGAATAGAGATTTTCTTACCCAAAATTGGGGCGATATCCCCAAAGTTTGAGTTTGATTTTTAATAAAAAAAGGGAAAAACCCGTTTGGATGTAAAAGAAAACCTTTTAAATTTTTTTCTTTTTTTCATTTTATTTTAAATTACACTGTTTCGGGATTTGTTACAAATGGGGAAAAAATTTGTTATTAAAAATTTTGGGATTGACACAATTGGGTTATCTTGCCCAAAATTAAACGGGGGAGTAAGAAACGCTTTTCTTGTTTTACCCAAGTAGTTCTTTAGGAATACGGGGGAAAAAAATTTAAACCCCATGTTACTTTTCAGTTAATGTAGTTTCTCATTGGAAAAAAATTTTTTAAAAATCGTTGAGTCGTTTTCCCGAATTTTTTTAAAATCGTTCGAGTCGTTTCAGAAATTAGCCGGAACAAAAAGACAACACTTTTAAAAATTGATTTTTTTATATAAGTACCTATATACTTTTAAATACATTCAGTAAAAAGCTGTTAATTTGTGAAATTACAAACATACACTTCAATTTTATTTATTTGTATAGATATATATACGTATGTGTGTCCATGTTATAGGGATTCCCAGTTTTTAAAAGAAAACTTTACGTTTTGTTTATTTTTTCATGCAAACAGCCGGTTTAAATTTAAACATACCACTTATTTATTGATTCATTCTAATGATTTTAATGTAACAAAAAGTGCACTGTGTGTGTGTTAGCTGAAAAAACCTAAAGAAAGGTCTGACAAGCTGGGTGAGCAGAGTGTGACTGCAATAAACGTTAACTAATATATTCCCTTTCAGTAAAGGATTTAGATCTGTTTGCAAGTTGAATGTCATAATACATAACTTTTAGAGCATCTGTATAGTCTTCAACAAATTTAATGAGTGAGCTTTATTGTTTTATAAAATTGATTCTCTCCACACACAAAATTAGCATTTTCCTTCCAAAAAGGTTTGCTAAGTTTGGGTTTTTAGTTTGTTCATGTTTTTGGTCATGTGCCTTTTAAGAATACGTTCCTTAGCAACTGTAATAGTTTTTAAACATCTTTCATATTTAAATCTTATTTTAAACACAAAAAATATTACATTTGATATTTTCTTGAAAATTACGGCTTCCTTTTGAATTCATATTTTTTTACTCACTGTTAAAATTTGATTGTGCTTTCATACACGGCCCTTTATTTTAACTATCCTGAATATTTCTTAGGGTATTCGATCACTTTGAGATGACCAAATTCGGTAATAGCACATATTTATTGTTTTATTTTTTAAAAAAGAGCTTCTTTTTACTTCAAAAAATTTTTGTTTTGTTTGGTTTAGACCAGAAGCCGAGTTAAAATCAATTTTATAAAATTTTAAAAACTGTAAGGGGGTTTTTAATCTACCAGAAGTGGGTATTTAATTTGTTCAAAATTTATCATAGCTCAAAATATTATAAAGGTATTTCTATAGAACTGTTTGAACCCAATTTTCACATTATTATCTAGTGAATGTTCTAAAATATGCATTATCGTATGAGAATATTTTGAGTTATTACCTGTTATTTAAATAATGGTCTCATAAAGAATGTCACGTTTCTTATAATATTTACTCGATCATCTCTAAAAATTTTTAATTTTAATAAAACATCAAAGTTAGTACATTCTCTAAATAAATGCATCTATTTTAATTTAGTAATGCTTTTACTGATATAAGTTTATTAATCTTCTCTAATTGCTTTGACGTTTTTCAAAAATATTACTAAAATTTCACTTATCAGTGGGATTTTTGTAAGATTTAGATAATTTTTTAAGTATTCTTATATAAATATTAGTATTTATTGATATTGATTCCTAAAAAAGTATATAAAATGTTTTAGAATACTCTTTTTTTTTTTTTTAAAAAAAAAACAACCCCCGAACATTTTTGGGATCCCTTTAAAAACTTTAAAAACAACCGGGTTTTCCCTTTTTGGCGGGTTTGGGACACCCCAAACAAAAAAAGATTAAAGGGGTGAAATAAAAGCCCCACACACACCCCGAAAAAAATTTTTACCATCCATATTATAGAATATGCAGGATGCATTTCAGAATTTAATAAAAAGTTTAATTTGCAATAGTAAAATCAAATGAAAACGTATATTAATAAAAAAAAAAATTTTAATCTAAAAGCAATTTCTATTAACAAAAAGAATTTCTTTTAAAACAAGAACAGGTAACAGGCAAATATATATATATATATATATATATAAAAGGTTTCAATTTCAAATAAATTTCAAAGTAGAAAAAAGTTTAAAACCCGATACTTAAAAAAAAATTCTAAAGGAGTCGGCAGGCCGCAACTTTCGCACTTGTGGGTCACATGCGGCCCGCGGGCTGCGTATTTGACAACCCCAGCCCCAGAGGAATGGAATATTAAGAGAAATCCCGGAAATTTAATATCAACGCACACCATCTTAAAGGAGATTTTAATTTAGGATTAGCTCTTACCATAATAGGCGTGGGTAGATTTTGGGTCAGAGCATGGATTCCAGACCAGAGAGCCTGGGTGCGATGTTGCTAAATACCCTTCGAGTACACACGGAGTACGGGCTCATTAAATCAGGGGCCCCGAAAGTCTTGAACGCTGTCGCAGCAGAAACCACGGGTGCAGGGTGCTTTAGAATACTTTTCCCTTTCCCATATTTCAAAATTGGAGGTGGACTAGGTTTTTCGCCATCTATCATGTAGAATTCCAACCGGTTTCAGGCTCTGAAAACTTTATTCCCTTCCCTTCGGGAAGGAACACCATCAACAACAGCTCTTACAGCAGATTCTTCTGATTTTAAGACGTAAGTACTGATTCCCAGGAAACAAACAAATTTATTTCGATTCAATAATTAATATAGTTATATTAACAACTGATGGTGCAGCTGTTACGAATTAGTTTGGCCAAATATTTAAATATTTAATCCATTATGTTATTTATAGGCCATATACACTTTAAGACAAATGTAAGAATAAAGTTCTTACTGAAACATATGTAAATTTTATAAGTTAAACTCTGACAGTGAAGTGTCTGAAGATGTCTATGAGGAGTTAAATCCTGTTTACCTGGACGTTTAAAGGCTATCTGTTCCTGTTTAATTAAAAGTATTATAAAACTCTCATTTCTCAAGTTGGAATAAATTTCAAATATTTTATTTTTTTATCGGTTTAAGCCAGTTTTGTGGAAAAGTTAAATTTAGAAAGCCGGTTTCCTTAAATGTCATTTTTTATATAGCACCTTATATGTAACAAAATAATAGAACTTTGGGAAATTAATTATTATTATTATTTTTTTTTTTTTTTCTTAATTCTATTTACTTTTTTTTGAAAAAAAAATGTTTGGAGGGATTGTTTACATACGTTTTTATATAATTCTTCATAAGTTGCTTACATACAAAGAAAATTTATTTTTATTTTTTGAAAAAATTTTATTCTGCGGAACTCGTAAACTTTTATTAAGTTTAGTCGGTACCCCCTATATACCGACAATGTTAAATTGAGCCATTTTAGGAACCTGTTTCTCAGAAACTGTTAAATATAAAAACTTCAAATTTTGTCTGTATATTAATTAGGCGCTTTTTATTTAAATACTGGTAAAAAATTTCAAATATATTTTTTTTTGCAAAAATTCATCGTAAAAGTATCACTTTGAAATTTTTTTAAAAATTTCATTTTTTGATGACTGCTTTTCAGCAAAATATTTTCGGAAAATCTCCATAAAAGTAGCTTTAATATATACAGTTACATATTATTTATGTGCAGTAAAAATTGCACGGGCACTCATTCTTTTGATTTTGAGAAACGGGATACGGGGTTTGAAAACAAAACATTTTGAGAAAATTGTTTTTTTTGGGAAAAGGCACTTCATCACAAAAAAAAATGAATTACAAAATTTTATTTTTCCATTTTTTAAATATTAGGTTATTCTCTATTACTCTTTTAAGGCTTTTTTTTTTTTCTTTTATTTTAGTTTTCCCAGAAAATACATATATAACTTTTTTCATTTTAAAGCTATCGAGGTATTTTAAGGGTTGATTATTTTACTCAAATTCTTTATCAATTTTTGGGGAATTTTCAATTTTGAACTTACCTCAAATTTGACTATAAAACATAAAAACATGTAAAATGTGTCAAAACATGAAAATAGGGTTTTTGGAAAACATTTTTACACTATTTCAAAAAGTTTCTAGTGTTTCATATATTCACCTGTTAACACAATTTTTTACAGCATCAGAATTAAAACATTTTCTTTAAATATTAGGTAAATGGTATTGAAAACAACAAGAAATCTGTTTTTATGTTTTTGATTATGAAATTTATGTATTTTTATATATGTAACAAAAGCTACGTGCAACAAAAAACATTCTTTTTGAGATATTTATATACCTTTCACTAAGAAGTATTGAATATCAATGTTTAAAAATTTGTATAAATCTAAATATATGAAATATATAGAAAAAATTTCTATTTATACAGTAGATTTATAAAAAAAAAGAATACACAATTTATTAAAAATTGTCATTTTCTGTGATACGACATCTGCTCATAAGTGAAAAATGTCTGAAAAATATTTTAAAAATTTCACATAAAGAATAAAACACACACAAGAATATACATGAAATATATAGTAAAAATTTCTAGTTCATGCATACGGTGATTTATAAAAAAAAGAATACAAAATTTTAAATAAAATTGTCATTTTCTGTGTTACGACATCGCTCATTAGCAAAAAAATGTCGAGAAATTTTTCAAAAGTTTCACATAAAGAATAAGAACAAAAAGAATATAAATGAAATATATAATAAAAATTTCGTTCCCATACAGTAGATTTATAGAAAAAAAAAGAGTATTTAAAAAAAAAAAATTAAAAAAACACAGTAGATTTTTTATAAATTTTCCTCATAAAAAAAGATACTGTACTGTAGGGGTTTTTTTACCTATTTTTTTTTAAATTTTCTTTTTTTCTTTTTTTTCTGTTTTTATTTTTTTCCATTCTCTTCAAAAGTCCAAAAAAGCATAAATTGCTTTCATTAGTTTTTCCCCTATCGAAAGTTTCTGAATATTCTCCAGGTTCTACCCCCTTTTTTTGAAGCTTTTTTAATTTCAAACATTCCATCTTTAAAAGGAACAAACCTCTGCACCAAGTAAAAGTGTTTAATCTGTAAAAATTGTTTGGGGGAACACGTGACCAAATGACATTATAAAACTTTCATTCGGGGTTTTTTAATCAAACATTTTTCATCAGACGGATGGGGATTTTAAATATAGGGCGCTTGTTTTTACAACGTGACCGAAAGACTGTTTTATGCTTGTAAGACTTACCGAGCTTCAGCCTTTTAAATCCACACCATGAATTTTACCGACGGAAAAACCCCGCGTGGATATTTACGTTATTTGCAGAAAAATGGTCCAGATAGCTTCCCCAATTTTGAACACGCGTGATTTCTCCCAATAGCTGATCCAATATGACTGTAAGTTATCAATTTTATGTTCAGTAAAGCGATTTTTCCCCCTTGAACACTTACCACGACAAGATTTGCCCCTTTAATTGAGGTTTTAATCGGCGTAACTTTTTCCCCTGGCCCTTCATTACATGGAATACCTAAATTTTTTAATTGATATTCATTTCCATAGATGTTTTTTTACCCATCAAATGCTTTGCAACCCATCTCCTAAGTACGTAAATTTTATAGGGATTATGTCAAAAATAATGACCGGAAAAAAGAAATTTGAATTTCCATCGCCCGTAGATCCAACGTATTTCCCTTTTCAACCTTTTCATGAAAAGGAAAGTTTATAAAATACAATATTTAAAAAAAATATCAAATCCATCACCTTACCCGCAATGCTGGTCACAGTAACTACACCATTCGGATGTGTAATCACGCTTCTGCCATGTCCCATCTACAGCACCCCAAATTTTTGTTACCTTCATTTTCAGAAATAGCTTCCTAGCAGCATTTTGAATTGAACCCCGTAAACAAGTTTGGGGAGCATTTAAAATTGCCCCGTGGAGAAAACCTTTTTAGGTGGTTGGGGAAAAAATTTTGCCGCAGAACATTACCCTGCTTCTGCACCTTTTCCCAAATTTAACCCTAGCATAACAAACCTGGTTTTTGGAAGCGTTTCCCTTCCCGAAATTTGAAAGAATTCACGAATGGACAAACAAAAATTTCAGGACAAACGAGGCCGGGGCCAGACTTACCTTTTAAAAAATTTTATGTCAAAAAACCCCGTTGCATTTAAAGAACTTATTCTTTAAAACAAATGAAGAATATTCAAATTCGTGATTGCATTAATAATACCCACGCTATACAAAAGAAGAAAAACTAATTTAAATTGGGAATTTTCTTTGCACATGACTGCTTTGAGTTATGTGCATGTCCACCTTGAGCATTTAATTTACTATCAGTGGTACGCACTTACTTCACTATTAATAGTATTCTTACGTGGATAATAATAAAACCGGTTTGCAAGAGCATCCCAGTTTTAAAAGTTCAATGTTTACATTTTTATCTATCAAAGTGAGCGTGGCAAATCAGTTGATTATTTTTTAAAAAAACGTTTTAAAATACTTTTAATTCATAAATCGACTAGTATGTTATATCATTGGAAAGGGCTTGATTCGGAAATTTTAGAAATATCAAAAACTCAAAATCGATTTCTCGAAGGTATTTGCCATACTGACTGCTCTTATCCCGCGATCACTCGCGCGGGGTGTTCTGTACACCCCAGTAACAAGAAAAGCCTCCTAGGATACTAAACAGAATGCGCAGAGCCACGATTTTTTCTGTAGCTGCACATTTTAGGTCATTGAAACTTCAGGCCGGATGTAATCAATCTCGCTAGGACGATTGGAATGTAACACCCTTCAAAAGTTTGTCTGGGGTGCTGAGAACCCCCCGTGACTGAGTTATATTTTCGTACTCGAAGCATCTAAAATAGAGTACGTTTTACTCTTTCCGTTTACATTTTTTTTCAAATATATTAATATGCATGCATATTTTATTTAAAATTTCAATAATTGGAGCAAAAAATAATGTAATTCTATAAAATAATTGTAAAATATAATTTTTTTAAAAAAAAATTTCAAAGCATTTTCTAGAAATTATGACAAAAACTTCATGGGAAAGAGAGAAACGGCGATTTCGTCGTCTATAAGATACTGTCAATATGAACTAAGTGAATTCGATGACTGCGTAATTTCAGAACCAAACTTGGAGAGATGAAACTTGAAAATGTAAATTTTTATAATACAGGCGGTATTGATATCACTGATGAAATGTGCAGTATTTATGATATATCGCGAATATGTTACCTTTGGCCATTGCGAATATTTTATCATCTACTTATTACTGCAGGAATTAATGCTTCCATTGTCAATCATTGGGTTCTTCCTGAAAAGAAAATGAGACGTTCAAGATTATTAGAGAGATTAGAATGGATAGTGTGCAGCCACAGTGGGATATGAGATCGGAACTCCCAAACCTTAACAAAATACTTAAAAGAAGCTTTACTGACACAGAATAAATTAAAAAAGGCATCAATCTACCAAAAAAGGGTTGTTGCACTGTTTGTTTGCAGGTAAAAAATGTAAAAATTACTTTTCTTTGTCTTCAATGTAAGAAAAATATGTGCTTATATAGAGCATATATATATGAATACAGTCTCCTCTGAATGTTTGGAAAATGATTAAAATTTTTTATTTTTCTACCTTTTACTATCCTTATTATTAATTATAAAGGTAAATTATTACTGTTATATACATTTTACTTGTGGTTTATGTAAAATATAAAATTGTGTACTTTAAAATGAAAATTTTTAGGTTTACTTTAAATTAATGTTAGTCTCATTTGTATGCAACAAATTTAATAATTTTATTTGTATAATACAAAAAACATATTGTACTTCATAAACATATATCATAATTGACTTAAAAAAAATTTCATATATAAATACACGTGTTAAAATTTTGGGCTGTTCTCTACACCCCGAGAGTAACGACGGTAGCAAAAAGAGGCGCAAGTGACCACGGGTTAATAACAAACACTTTTTCTAAAATCGATGACGAAATTGAAAGAAAATGACTTCAATATGAATATGAAGTGATTCGGCTATAAATCCATTTAGAAAGGTAATTGCGTTTTGGTACAGCAATGGAAAAAATATCTGGTGAAGTGAAAGTAAAGCATAATTGGGAAAATAAGGATGCAGAAACAATTTTCTTTTCATGTCATAGAATATTTAAAATCGGATTTCAGGTCGATTTGAAATATTACTTTTAATATAGGCCAGATTCTATTCAGCCCTTCACAAAGAATATAAAAAATCACGCATTTTGTATTCTATTCGAAATTGCTGTTTTCTTTTTATTAAATAGTTTTATCCTAGTGAGTGTTAAGGTAGTCAAGAGAACGAGAACATATTTCATGATTCGCTTCGAATTTTAAAAACTAAAAGTGTACCCTGGAAAAAAGTCGTTTGATGTATTATGCATTTTTATTTATACAATAGCTCTTAATTTATTAATATCATTCTTAGAAACTTATTTTAAATATAAATGAGGAATTTAAACTGATGTCTAACATTTAAATATATTTTGAATCCATATTTAAATATATTTTTACTATAAACATTTACATTTTTTTTAAAAAAATGCTTTCTTAAATCTTAAGCAGAATTTGCGTTTTTCAATACTCTCAAATTAATAGTCACTTGGAGTTGGCTTTTATACCCCAAAAGAAAGATATGTATGCAATTCATTAAACTAAGTTTATTTATTTATATTTCTATAAACATGATTAATTCTAAGACATCATTTTTAAAATTTTTTTAATAATTTAACTTTAAAACAGAAAAAGAAGAAAATTAAGATAAGATATTTTAAAATTATTCCTAAATGAAAATTTTTCTGATCTGTAATAAGGACATCATTTATATCGTTTAAAATCTTACAGTTTTTATACATGGATGGAATAAAGTGTCAGCCGTAAGAAAGAGAATATGTTCGTAATTTTAAGTGACAATAAAAGTTGAAATTTGACTAAATAAAAGTTAGATTTAAATGTCTAAGTATATTTAGTCAGATTAATTTAAACAAAGCAAACTATGAAAATTAAAAAAACAATTCTTATTTAATTTAAAATATGTATCATAATCGAAGTATGGATACTTTGTAATTTTTAACATATTAAATCTTTTTTTTTCATTCATCTTCATTCATCAGCAATTCAGAGTATATACGGAAAAAACTACCATCGAAAAATAAATTATTATATAACGAGGTTCAAAATATACAAGTAGCACAAATTTCCTCAAAATGGAAGAGTTCTAGAGTGCTTCAGAAGATATTACTAAGAGTATATTGAAAATTTTGATATGTAAAATACATGTTGGATATATATACACATATCACGTTAACTTAATCTTAAAAGCTTTATAATTTTTAATAGTTCAGGGATCTTCAGGACTACGAGTAAAAATTTAATTTTTATTCGGTGACTGGGTAACTGGGAAATTTCAAAATTTTAAATTATAAGTCATCAAAAAAATTTATGTAAGCCATATCATCCAATTATCTGGACTAAACCGATGAGACGTGTTTGGAAGTCATGTAAGTTTTTTATGTTTAATGTTTAAGTGAAACGTTCTTCTACTGATTAATAGCAACCAGTTTCATCCATCCTGTACATACAATATTATTACATTTTCAAAGTAATAATGGAAATTAAGTTAAGTAAATAAAGTCTTATATTAGGAGCTACTACATTATACTATATATATTCAGTGGTGGACACAAAATTGTGAACACTTTTTAAAATTGTTGTGTTTTTTTTTAATTTTGTATGCTTAGAGAAATTTAAACCTGAGCAAAATGCCAAATACTTTATATTATTTTAAGGAAAATTTAATATTGAATTCAACTCAAAAAGCAAAATTCAAATATTTGCAAAAAAAAAAAACGTTTTTCTGCAATAACTATCGATATACGTTAGATACTGGCGTTAGTGTAGTGAGTTATTAGAGCTTAGTGAGGTTGCTTTTATTCTTTTTAACAGCTGCGCATCGGTGTTTCATTGGGCGGGCTAAAAATAGTTTTAAGCTCTTCCTTCGTTATTACATGATGCCAGGAAACAATTATATCTTCAATTAGTTATTTTTTATTTCATGGGTACCTCATTCGGACGACAGTTTTCAAACAGTGCCACAAGTTTTCGATAGAATTGAGGTCAGGAATGTTTCCTGGCTACAATAACAATAATATTTAATCAAAAAACAATGGCATCAAATAAAAGAGTATATTGGACACATGGGTGACGAAAAAGTGATATTTCCTATGTTGAAATAACATAACAGGTGGGTACGTTCAGAGACCACATATGGAGACTGAAAGTTTTGTTTAAGATGTCAGGAGAAAATTTAATAAAAAAAAAGCAGGGAAAGGCTGGAAAAAGTGTGCCACATCTGTTAATGATAGAAGAACAAAAATACTATGTTTCAGAGATAAAAAAAAATTATGGACAACCATCAGAAGTGATCCGAGTGATGCTGGTGTTTCTGTCATTTAAAAAAAACAATTAGGAGTAGATTAGCATGGGGTTAGACTGGTTTTAGAATTCCACAAAAAACCCCTTATCTCAATTTACAGCAGCAAAAAGGGACTACAGTGCCCTGGAAAAATTAATTAAAAGGGGTTTTATTATTCATAATTTATACAGGGGGACGAAACTAAAATATTGTTATTCGGTAGTGATAACCTAAATTATGAAAGACGTAGAATAGCCGAAATGCTACATCCTGACTGCATCCAGCCTGCTGTAAATATCTATATAGTTTTATCGTTAGTCATGCATATCAGCAGATGGTATCGGTGGCCTTCATATCGTCGATTGGACACCGTATGTCATAAAATACATTGACACCTTTCTATAATCCAAACTTCTGCCTTCCATCGGGAATCTATTTACCAACAATGCTTCATTTATTTTTCAGCAAGATTCTGCTCCTTGACACACAGTAAAGTAATTAAAAGAATGGTACCGATCTGAGATCATTGAGTTGCTGTACTGGTCAGGAAACAGTCCTGACCTCGATCATATCGAAAACTTGTGGCACTGTTTGAAAACTGTTGTTCGAATGAGGTAAACATGAAATAAAAAGGAACTGTTTGAGGATATATATAGTCGCCCATCCGGTATAGTGGTTAATGACGCTGACTGCGGTGCCGTAGGGTCTGAGTTTGTGTCCCGGGTAAGACATAGATGTTTTTGTTGTAAACCTTCTTTTCTTTGTGATGTTTGCTTCTTTCTTACTTCTATGTAAGCCCCCGTGTGATACTTTGTGGTGCACGCGGGGATATAAATGTTCTCAATAAAAAAAAAATGAGGATATAACTGTTTCCTGGCATCATGCTATAACAAAAGAAAAGCATAAAACTGTTTAAAAAATCAATGGAAAACATCGGGTGTGAAGTTTTAAGAAAAATAAAAAGGGAACCCCCTAACCTTTTAAAAAATCACTGCTATCATCAGTATCTAAGTATATCGACAGTTAAAAGCGGTATAACGTTTTTTTCGTTGCAAAAAATTTGAATTTTGTTTTTTGTATTGATTCAAAAAATTAATTTCCTGTAAAAATAATATAAAAATACTTAACGTTTTGGGTGTTTAAAATTTTCTATAATTATACAAACTTAAAAAAACATATCAATTTTAAAAAGTGGCCACCACTGTATATAAACATACATACATACATACATACATATATATATATATATATATATATGTATATGCATATTAATTACATACAACACAATAAATTTCTAGTTTCAAAAAAATAAATGTACTATAAATATTTTACTAAATATTGCTTACTTCAAAAATACCCAATTAGTATTTTTAATAATTATTTGAATAAAGATATTCCAAATGGTAAGGATTAAAATTCCTCAGAATATAAATAGTTTATTATTATTAATTTATAATTTTTACTAGATAGAATAATTACCTCCACATATTCTAATATTAGAAAAAATTACTTATTATATTTTTATTTTAACCATAGTATTTTTTTTTAAATTCATATATAATCCTATTTCCCTAAGGTAATGGTAGTATGAAACACATTTTTTTAATTTTTTAATTCTTTTCTTTGCATCCTTGCTAGGGGTGACTATTCATAATTCCCATGTTTAAATTTGCATTTGGACCCAGAATCTGGAAATGACTTGTTTATTGACTAAGACTTAACGGGACCCTGTTTTTGAATGCAATTTTTAGGTGAGTTATTTTTTTTTTTGTAAGGGATTTAGATACCCTATCCATTTAAAAAAAAATTCGGCCAGTGCGTTGAGTTTGTCCTCCCAGACAAAATACCGAAGTTTTCACAGACACAATTTCACGGCTAGAAATTACATTACGATAAAAACGCAAACTATATGTTTTAAACGATAATGTACCAGCGCAACATTTTGTAGTGTCTGCTGATGCATTTCTGCGTTTTAAAAAAGTGTCTTGCACTATTGTTTAGTTTATTATCGTGAATGGAAAAGCTTAGGCACTCACGATCTGGTATCTATATTGTAGAAAATGACCTTAAAACACTGAAGATAGTTGAGAAATCAATCGCATACATTAAAACGAAAACATTCGCCAGAAAATCCAAGATAGTCCTTAATGCAATCTCAGTCCAATGACAGTTCGTAACAGCCTTTGAAATCTTGATTATTGATACAGAGCTTATAAATAAATATTCTCAATAAAAAATATCGTTTACTGGGGGTGAAATTTTTTGAAAAAAACGGGAAACATAAATAATTGCGTCAAATATTTCGGAGTGACGAATCAAGATTTTAACCCCTTTAACCAACCCCCTTTTGGTGCCCTTCAAGGAATTCTTAAGACGAAATCTCATTTTTGCATTTCTGATATTTTTACGATTCCTACATTGTGGCAAGAATTTGGAGAGGGTTCATTTTTTTTTTCAATTGAATCGTGGTTCTTTTTGTAGGGAGTGTGTAGAAGGGGGTTTTCGAGGGGATTCATGAGTTGGACAGGTCTGCTGAAAAACCAAAACCAGAATTTATATATTATACATGGGATGAATTAAAACGTAGTCGCAAACAGCCCACAACGCCCAAATCGATGGCAGAGCTTACAAACTTACAACACCTGATGCAACTTTTTGGAAGTACTAACAAAACCCTTTTTCCCCACCAGTGACCAATATTATTAGAGCAAAAAGTTCCCAAAAAATTTTAATAAAACCCAAATTATCCCCAGTCTGCTTCACTTACTACCCGAATCAGCTAAAAATTTAAAAACCCCTTTTCTTTTATTTTGGGTTTAGATTGGGGGAAAAATTTTTCCCCAAAAATTACCAAAAAAACCAACTGAATTCTTCTTATATTATAACCAGTAAATGCTTTGATGTTTTATTTTATAATTATAAGATGATAACCTGTCCTCTTGAAAATATCAACTTTGGTGGGGGGTGAATTAAGGTTCCGACTACTTTCCCGGAGCCGTGTTTTTTAAAAAGCGCATAAATGGATTTTTTTCATGATTTTTAAGTGTCACTTGGGGCTAATTACTTGAAAAAAAAATTTTCTAAGAACTTTTTGACAAACAAATTTTTTTAAAATTAAATATTTTGGAAAAAAGGGGTTAATTTAGAATAATTTTTTTCCCAAAATTTTCTCCTTTTGTTAAAAAAATGCTCCTATTTTAATAATTTTTGGGCCCTGTATTGGCTGAACCTCTTTACAGAAACTCAACTATAAATTTTAAAAAAATTCACATTTTTTTGGGATTTACAACCCATTTAAATAAATATCGGCTTTTTTTTTCTTAAAATTACCCCTCTCTGTCGTAAAATATGGAAAAACCCCACTTCTAAAGTTATATATTTCACAAATTCTAGTTCAGCCCCCGGAGGTTTTGATTTTATATACGAGCAAAATATTATTATAATAGAAGCATTTTTCACAAAAGAAATTTAAAAAATTTTTTAATTTAAATTTTTTTGCCCCTTTTAAAAATTTTTTATCAATATCCCCTTTAAAACAATTTTTCCAATTTCTTCAAGTCCCAAAAAATAATACAGGGTTTAAAAATTTAAGGCTTTTCAATTAATTCACATTTTTCGGGACATGGAAAGGACCCCTACAAAAATGAATTTTCATTCAGTGAAAAAAAAGTAGAAAAATTTTTTTTTTTTTTTTTTGGCAAAATTTTGGGAAATATCTATATCTATTTATATGTTTTATATACCCACTGGCATTTCCCACCACAAAAAAAGAACTTTTTACGTATATAGGTTTTTTAGATTTAAATAAATATATATATATATTTATACTGTCCCACAACTTGTTTTAAGAATTATAAAATACTGAAAAAAGTGGCAGAAAGTTTTTTATTAAATCAACGAGGGTATCTTGAGTAATCAAATGAAATTTTGGAAAAAAAAAAATGAAAACCCGGGTTTTACTCAAAACAGCCGAACATGAAAACAAACGGGGTTTTAAAAGGGTCTTCAGTTTGTAGTTAATGGGGCATGATTTCATGAAAAATATCACGAAGTTTTGACAATATTTTTGATCAGTCCGGTCATTTACCAAACCTTACGCAGACTTTTCTTTAGGAAACCATAAATACTTAAATCTAGGGATGAAAAACTTTTAAACACAAAATAAACGTGGAGAGGAAATTTAGTCAAAAATAAATGGCTGTTAACTCCAAGTACTCGATCGATGTCACATTAGTCGAAGAAATTCCATTTTTATTCTCGCTCTCTAAGTATTTAGGTCACAGAATAGGCAAACAAGTAATCAATCCAAGTGCTGTCTAATTGTATTTAGATGTTTTTCCCCTAAATGAAGGCTACTTAGACCAAAGGACTTTTTAAAGAAAATGAGTTTGCTGTTCTACGTTCATTGGAATGTTATATTGCTACCTGATATACACATAAAATATATCAAAAGGGAAAGGATATCAATCATTGCTACTTATGAGGAAAGAAAAATTCTCTTAATTAGAAAATTCTTCGGATAAGGACATATTTATGGTGCTTAGGAGCAGCCTAAATGATTGAGGATTAGAAAAAAAAAACTCACGGTTTTGGTTTCCCACTCAAAACCCGTTTTAACCAAGGGGGGTTTTAATTTCAGTGCTTACTTTTCAAGATCAGTACAGAAATTAAGAGATGGCATACTTAATACATCGTCATTCATCTAAGCGTTAGTACTTTTTTAAAGCATTTATATTTAAAATACGATTCTTTTACAAAATGTTTAGATTGAGTGGTCTAAAGAACGATTTTTCACTGTTTCTGATGGTATATGTTAAGCTGCAGAGTTCATAAGCAAATATTGCTACATTTTGCGATTTAATGTTTTAAAAAATAAATATAAAAACACTAATAAGTACATTTCACCAGATACCTTTGAAAAATTTTTGCTATCAACCTGTACTATATAAATGAAAAATCAAGAATTTTAGTAATTTTTGATAAAACCATTAATATGCCATTAAAAGACCATCATTTATAATTTTAAAGGAAAAAAAATTCTTAATACTGAATGAAAATGTATGAGCTTTCCTTATGAAGTTCCTTCTTTTATGTGTAGGATTCTAATTTAAATGATATCTATGCTTTACTTATTAAGAATTCTTTTTCCAAACATTCTTTGATTTTATGTGGAAGTCAATGGTATTTTATGTCAAGAATGTCAAAATTTAATTAGGTATTTTAATGAATATTTATTAGTTTAATCTCATTCAGAATTTAAATATAATTTTGAGTTTATTGGTTTTTTAGAAATACCATTAAGAACTTCATTTCTGGGAAAAGGTTTAATTTATTAACGAAGTTGAATATTAGTTTTAGAGAATTTATTAGGAACTGGATATTATACATAAGTTTTATAATTCCTGTCTAAATATTTTGAGTAGGTTGATTCGTATTTAATGTCAAAGGTTATGTTTCAGAATGTCAGTGTTGTTAATGAAAAAGGCGAAATAGAGGGGAAATGATAAAATAATTTAAAATGATTTTAACTGCGGGTAAAGGGTAAAAGTAATTTTTACACCATCGTGTAGAACAGGGACCAAGACGTCGACCGCGAAGACATTTTAGGTAGTCCACGCGACCATCCTGATAATGACCTCGGATAGTAATAATTTAATTTAAAATTATGACATAGAATTAATCAATTATTTAAAATGAAAATTTACTACAGTTTACGCTATAAAACCTAAAACAAACTGTGCAAAGTAATACAATGAATTTGTCGTTTTACAGTGGAGAATTAAATAGAAACAACTTGACAAAGTGGGATGCTTAGATTATATCCAGTAGGCGGCGCGGTGATAGCGACGCGTCGAGTCAACTAGTCTACCGGTCACACCAGCCCGTTTAGTTTCAGTTATCAGTTAATCTTCTTACTTTGCAGGTCGCTCGCTTCCTACCGCACTGATACGATAATTTGTCGTTTCAACCACCCCTTTCAAAATGACTCAGCCAGGTACCAGTGCTAAGAGAAGTAAAACATACCATTATCACAATGAGTGGGAAGATGATTTCTTTTTTGTTATGGTGAAGGAGAAATGTGTTTGTCTCATATGTAACTCAAGTATGACACTACCAAAAGAAAAGCAAACGTCGAAAGACATTTTAAAACCATGCACTTAAAATACGCTACAGACTTTTCAAACGGCATTGAACTTCTTAAAGTTAAAGTGCATGAATTAAATTCGAATTTACATTTACAGCAATCGTTATTTAAGAGACCAGGCACCAAAGCTAAAGCAGTAACATAGGTATCGTTTAAAATTACAGAAGTTTTGATAAAGCGAAAAAACCATTCAAAGATGGAGAATTATTAAAAGAAGCTTTCTGTAAAGCAGAAGTGCTTTTCCACGATTTTAAAAACAAATCTGAAATAACATCGTCAATAAATAATATTTCTTTGTCGCGTAACACTGTGATGCGACGGACTGAAGCTATGAATAATAATTTGGAGGCTTTGTTAAATGACGATTTAAAAGCTTGTAAGTTCCTATCACTTCAATTGGATGAATCCACGGATATTAATGACATTGCACAGTTATGCATTTTTGTGAGAATGGGTTTCGAAGATATGACTTCAAAAGAAGAGTTATTAACTATAATTCCATTGAAAGGACAAACGAGAGGCCAAGATATCTACAATTCATTTAAAAATTTTATTGATAAGACAGGGGATTTCCAATATATAAATATTTCTCTATTACAACAGATAAAGCTCCAGCAATGATCGGGAATCGAATTGGTTTTATTGCCTTGTGCAATAATGATGAGAAAATTCCCAGTTTTATCAACTATCATTGCATTATCTATCAACAGGTATTGTGTTCAAAAATACTATAAAATCTAATGATTTAATGCAAATTGCTTTTAAAAAATCAATTCGTTCAAGAAGTCTTCAGAGACGACAATTTCGGGCGCTTTCGGAAGGAACTGAATCAGAGTACGGAGATCTCTTATTGCACACAGACGTGAGGTGGCTAAGCCGTGGTACTTTTTAAAAATATTTCGTATTCTATTACCAGAAATAAAAAAAAATTCTACAAATGAAAGGAGAGCACATTACTGAATTGGAAGAGAAATGGCTCATGAAACTAGCTTTTCTCTGCGATATCACTGCAAAACTGAACGACTTAAACCTAAATCTAAAAGGAAGAATAAATGTTTAACAGATATGATGAGCGCGATTAAAACTTTCAAAGAAACGATAAAAAGGCATGCGTCTCAATTAAGAAAACATGAATTGAGAAACTTCAAAAACATGGAGGAAGAGTGCATCCGTAATCCAAACCGAGGTTTCGAAGATTTCGCCGAACACTTAGATGTTTCGTTTGAAGAGTTTGAAAGAGAAGATTCGCGCGCGCTGACTTAATTAGGTTGGAAGAAATACTCAATTTTATGATATTTCCATTTAATGAAAATGTCAACATTGATGGAGTATCTGAAAAATAGGACATTTAAGATACTGCATCAGTCACGGTCGAGGAAGAAATTATGAAATTAAGATGCGATATATTTCTGAAATCCAGAGCATCTAGCGATACTGATTTTTGGAAATAATTTCTGAGGAGACGTTTTCAAATATTTACAAATTGATTTTGTATTTGAATTATACTTTGGATCGACGTATCTTTGCGAATCTGCCTTTTCAATCATGAATGCCATAAAAACCAAACACCGGCCGCGTTTAACAAATGAACATTTAATTTCGTGTTTACGCATTGCAATAAGCTCATAACAGCCACAATATGATAAACTTGTCGCAGATATACAGTGCCAAATTTCAACAAAACGAAGTGAATATAATGATCAATATTGATGTATGAATACTTTGATTATTTTCGTCAGTAAATTTTTATTTTATAAATATTAATATTAAGTTTGTTTAGAAAAATTAGATAATTTACCTTTTTTTCTTGTTACCGAAAATAAATATATAAACATGTACGTTACGTTAATTTAGCTCTGCCATTGGTAGACCGCCTTCGATAATTTAAATGTGGAGTAGACCACGGATCCCAAACGTTTGGCCATCCCTGGTGTAGAAGGTAATCGAAAGCAGTATTTGGACTGCAAGAAGGATACTCTTAAAAGAAACAGTATTCAAATACACTTAAAAAAGGAAGTATTGTTTTAAAGACCGTTTTAAATTTCTATAAAGGTATCCGACTACGTTCGGAACCGTGATTTTGCAAAAGCGCTTAAATGGATAATATTTATGATATTTCCTGTCACTTAGATTAGAATACATGTATAAAACTGTTTTAAGGACATTATGACAAAAAAAATTTTTAAATACAATATTTTGGCAAACAATTAACTTAGAATAACATTTTTTCCAAATGTTCTCCTTTTGTAAAAAATGCTTCTATTGTATTAATATTTAGCCTGTATATAGCTCAGACCTGTGTACAGAGGCTCAACTAGAATTTTTGAAATACATAACTCGGAAGTCGGTTTATCCATGTTTTACTAAAACAGAAGGGAGAAATTTTAAGAAAATACGCCGATAATTATTTCAAAGGATTGCAACTCTGAAAATAATTTGAATTTTTCAAAAATCATAGTTGAGCCTCTGTACAGAGGTCTGAGCTATATGCAGGTAAAATATTAATACACAGAAGCATTTTTGAGAAAAGGAGAACATTTGTAAAAAAGGTTATTCTAAGTTAATTTTTTGCTACAATATTGCATTTAAATAATTTTTTTTGTCATAATGTCTTTAAAACAATCTTATACATGTATTCTAATCTAAGTGACACTAAATATCACGAAAATCATACATTTATGCGCTTTTTTAAAATTATGGTTCCGAACGTAGTCGGATACCTTAAATAATTTTATGGGGAAAGCATAGCATTTCATAACATGAGTACTATATATGCATTTATAAAAAGACTCAATTTAAAGGAACTTTATTCTTCTATCTTTTTTTCAGTTAAGCTTGATGAGGAATGGCTTTATGATTTTTTTTATATAAATGTATTGGTATATACTTCCACGTTATGGTAAAATACAAAGTAAATGAAGAAATTGCGCTTCTTTTGTAATAAGGACCATCAATACATATAATTGGCTATTGTTGCTTATTAATACTTTTAGTCTAGCTCCTGTAAGTACATATGCAATTTGTTAAAAAAGAATACTTAGTTCTTAAATTTAAATATATTTCTTAATTTAGTTCCAAATTAGACTATAAAAATCACATTCATCATTAAAGATTTAAAAGAAAATGTATTCTGGTCTGCTCATTATATATAAATGACTAGTTAAATAAAACTCTGAAGAATATTGCGTATTGTGGAAAATTCATAGCTAAAAAAAAGAATAACTTTAATTAAAAAACATTTCTGAAGCTATTTTTACTTTAAATGATATTTTTATAACTAAAGAGCCTGCAGGATGGAACATCTAAGTTAAGATTCATTATTAATGAATTACTATGTAGTGTGTTTTTTATACTAATTGTGCAGAATGTTTCAATTTTATTATTCCAATAAAGAGTATCATTTTAAAATAAATTATTTATGATTACCCAATAATTGTTTCTCTTCCTTTATGAGAAATAATAAAAGGTATTACTACAATTATTTCATTTAATTCTCAGTGTCTTTTACTTAATATCATTAATAATTGGGAATTTTTTACCTTCTGGAATTTCCCCTTAATTACTAGATATTATGAAAACATATTTCTTACAACCACATTAGCCAATAAAATATTTTTTATTGATATTAAAATTGTTGAATAAACTGTCTTGTAGATTTGTACCAAATTAGTAGATAAATGAATTGTATGGAATGAGATTCTTTGTATTTTAAAACATTCCTCCGCAAACAACATATTCTATAACCTCATGTGAATTGATAGAAAGTTACAGTGGTATTCTGGGATAAGGTGAAATTTTAAGAATATCTTAAAAGGTGTATTATATAAGAGGTGTGCTCGAGACTAAGTACCGTTTCATTCTACCACAACCGCAGTGGTAGTACGGGAGTTCAACCTTAGTGCAAATGTGTCTTTATTGTCAACACAATGACACCATTACAGTTGACTGTGCTTGCTTTTGCACGTGTAAGTGAGCATTCAAAATGTTTAAGACGATTGCCAATCCCACCGATAGTGAAATGCAATCTGCAATCCGTTTTTTTTAAAGCAAGGAAAATAAAGCAAGTTGAAATTCATCTCAAACTTGTAAACATTTATGGTGAAAATGTAAAAAGGGATGGGATTCAGTGATGGGCGTTCAATGGTCATGACGAGGCATACAGTGGACAATTGTTTGTTATTGATGATAGATTGGTTAAAAAAATGAAAAGAATTGTAATTAAAGACGGTTCACAATAAGATTAGCTTGTGATGAGTTTCCTAAAGATCTATTCAGCGGTGGCTGTCTTCACTGGCGGCAAGTTTCTTCGAAGAGCTTATTGACAAAATGATCTCTAGACAAACAAATGTCTGAAAAATGATGCAGAAAAATGATTTTCGACATATTCTTTCATGTAAGAATAAATGTTGATTTGAAAAATTATTCTTTACGTGATATTTACCAAAACAGTACTTCTTTTCCAAACACAACTTGTAGTTGCAAAAATACGTTAGTAAATTTAGAAAAACACTGGAATAAATCTAACTTCATACAAGTAGTTCTTTATTTTGAAGAGGTAGTTTTTGAATATCTTTAGTGATCATGATTGTATAAAACTTACATTACAAAGGAAAATGTTTCAGTTCGGAAATTTGTTAATTAAAACTTATATTCAGAAAAAAAAATGATTTTTTATCTTTCTCAGAAATTATTTTACTTAATCCGCTTTTCTTTTTATTTTACATTAGTTTAAATGTAATAGAGCGTGCGTTTTCTTTAGTTGTTAATATTAAAATAATATTACATCTTAAGAAATTAAAATATATTTCATATATCATCGTATAGACGGGAAATATAAAAACATTACGTGAGCATTTATTCATTTTAGTGGGAAAAATTTGTATTCCTTACATTTAGTCAGATAATTTGATTCTTTAAACACATAGATACTAAATTGGGAATTTCTGAATAATACATAACGGAAATGTAAATATTGTGGCCAACACTCAAGTTCTTTTTGAAGATTAAATGTTAAAAAAAGTAAGTTTTACTGAAGAAAACATCTGCCGATCTAAAAAGTTAATCATACCTCAAGTATACAAAAAATTTCAAGAAAACTAATTGACAAGATAAAACATTAGATAGAAACTGGTAAAAAATATCATATTTCAATAAAGGCTTTTTCAAACATGAGGACATATAATTATATATATACACTCATGGACAAAAAAATTAGCGCACCAAAAAATAATTGCGGGGTCGTAACGAAACTTGGCTTGAAGGTACATATTAGGAGATATGCAAATGATTATAGAAATGCAGCGTGATTGCGCATTACGTATAACCGATAGAGGGCGTTTAACGTCGTTCTCCGTGGAATATAAAACAGGTAACTAAAACTTGTTTCAGTGTGCTGGATCGTTTACAAAGCAAGAGATGAGGTAGACATGCCATTACACCGTTTCCGATGCCAATATGAGCAGCTGTCGCAGTTTGAGAGTGGGAGAATCATCGGCATGATGGAAGCTGGGTGGTCTCAGCTAGGCGAGTGCATCATCAATTAGGCCACCGGGATTGTGTTGTGAGGAGTTGGGCCCAGTAAATCCGAGATTTTCCCTTTATAGGAAGATCAGGTTTCAGGACGGTCATGACCAGTCGCGAAAGACCACACATCCTAAGAAATCCCGCGTACGCCTTTTGTTTATCGGGCCATCCAGGCACAGGTAGCACCTTCATGGGGGCCCCTGTGTCTTCGCCATATGAAGGCGCCTAGCTGAATGACTTTTTGGACGCGGCCCCCATTACTTGTGCTCCCGTTGGCCCCCGATCCCTGTCGGGAGGGGGGGTGCAGCTTAAAGCAGCGGAAGGGAAACCCAAGTTGTCCTTGCAGAACCCAGTTCATTCCAGCATTGTGACAATTTTTCGTCTGTGGAACCCCATGGTGAACGCCTCAATCCTGCCTTCGCTTTAAAGGCGACAAACTGCTTCCACAGCGGCGTGATGGTAGGGGGGTGCCGCCACAATACCAAACCTTCAGCCCTAGTATTGATCCGCGGCACCGACACCCTTTACGATATGTCCAAATCCTGGAACCACATGTTTGCCACTCATGCAACGGCCCCCATGAGCCTTTTTTCAATAAGCAATGCGGGCCCACGGCGGGGTTTCCCCAAAACTATTCCGTACTTTACTAGCCTTTCTTGGTCTGCCCGACCCCCAGTTTTTCCCCAACGATCATATCTGGGATCTTTTGGGACGGTAAGTTGAGCATCTCAGAGTTTGAACTAACGGGGAAGGTTACAGCAAATATAGAACGAAATTCTCAATCTCCCGAACTTGTTTATTCAATTCCCGACGTAAACGATTCGCGCTATATATATATATATAGCGAGGGTTTAACATATTAAATCCTCCATTCTTTTTTCCTTTTTTTTAAAATAAATTTCCTTTTCTTTTTTTTTCAAATTTTACTTATATCAAAGTAGTCATTACGTATGTAAAATTTCGTTTTATTTTGATGAATTCTTTTTGGTGAGCTAATTTTTTTTGTTCATGAGTATATATTAATGTATATATACTTAAGCCACCTGTTCGCAGAAGCAGTTTATTCCAAAGAAATTATGTTATAACATTTAATTCTTAAAATTACTCTAGTAAATATATTAAAATGTTCATTTCTTTTAGACTAAAATGATATTAGATATTATATATTAATGTGTTGGAAGGGAAAAATCAATCATAAGTAAATTTTTAAGTAATTTATAATTTTATATTCATATAATATTAATAATATTAATATATATATATATATAAAACATGTTCAACCCCACTTTTATATGTAAATTATTTTATATATTAGCTATCCTAAGTCAGTCAAATGTTTATAACACTCCCATCCATTTTATTTTTTTTAATCTCGATTACTCATTTTGTCCTTCATTGTGTGATTTTACTACTGTCTTTTGGCTTTTCGAAGGTTTTTTTTTGATGTTATCTCTTGTTTGTAGAGAATTAGCCCATATATATATATATATATATAAAAAGATGGAACTTTCCAAAGCATTGTAACTCTTATTATTAGCAGCGTGTCTGTTTACTTCTCTACAATATACATTTTATTTGAATTCCTAATAAACTAGAATATTTGTAAAGTAGAAAATTGTTCTCAGACAACTTATTTCACATTCAAAATATTAAATAGTCTGAGAATACTGCGGCATTTCATTGCCAGTTTTGAAATATAATGAATAATTCAATATATTATTCATTAGAATATTATTATAATTTTTTTTTAAAAAACTATAAAGATTGTACGTCTTACTGTAAAAAAATTAAAAGCATAACACAAGTACATCGTAAACGGAGTGTCATAGTATTTAATATTAATTCACTTAAAAATACTTCCATTTTAGAAAAATAATAAAATGGTTTCTAATTAAGATACTTACAAAATGTTAGAATTATTTTGTCATTTTATGCAACACATGAAATGTTTTTTTTTTCTATGAAAAACCAATTTTTATTCCACGCTTTTTATTTGCTTTGAAGCTTTTAAATTAATTAAATCTTTCGGCATATAATATTTAATTTAAACCATCTTTGAATTTCTAAACATGAATTTATACTTAACATAAGTTTGGATAAAATGATTAATTCTTTATTGTATAAATTATAAACTGTTTCTTAAATAACTAATGTGGAATGTATTATTGATATCAAAAGATAGTTGCATTTTTCTTGCTTCCATTGCATGAATTTGAATTATTAAATGAAATTACGTGTAAACTTATTTTCTTTTTCTTCAAGTTTTATTTTTTACATTGGAAAACTCCCAGACATCAACTATTTAAAAAGAAAGCGTATCTAAACAGTTGAAATGTAAATACAACAGACATTTCTGATGTTGAAGTTTTAAATAATTTTACACTAACAGCACATATCTAATTAATTTTTATTAATATAATTACATAAAATAATCCTTAAAATGTTAAATAATTTATGGGAGAACATAATCTTTACTAAAAAAATAATGTCTGAGTATCATGTCAATCAAGGCTTAATATCAAGTGAAGAGAAAAAATAAGAAATAATAAAATAAGGAAAAAAATATTCTCCTGTTTTACCAATTACTTTTGAACATTTTCATCCCATGTAGTACAACTACTTCGTAAAGTTGCTTCCCTCGGGTGCCCTTCACCTTGATTATCAGGGTGAGTTAGAGGTGTAGAAATAAATGAAGAACTAAGAGCTGATATGATCTTAATATGACTTTATTAAGATCTTAAACTTAAACTTTTAGCACATTAGATAATAATAGTATATGGGAAAGAATCTACGATGACTAATCACACAATATATATAACACGAAATAGCGTAACCCGGACCACTATCAATAACAAACTCGCCTAAGCTCAATTATAATTCTGTCACAGATCCGAATATTAAATAGTCACTCCTACCTTAATGTCGAATGAAGTAGCGATCAATCTGACTCTAGTTACAGTTGCGTTTCACCGGAGTGCAATGATATGCACCTTGACCTAAGGGCACTTTGTCACTGAAGTCCTCTGTTGGCTGTCACTTCACAATTGAATCACGGACTATCTTAACATTCCCCAAATTGTGTGTGCCACACCGCTTACTCTAACTTCTGTTATTTAAAAGCTTCCTAATTTGCATATTTCTTTCACGCTTCACTTCTTGAGTTTGGTTGGGGAAGAGTTGTCATTAATACTGGCCCCAAAGAACCCAAAGGACATGTTAATGAAAAGACGCGTGAGCCCGTCACAACTTTTCGTTACCCAATCTTTTCTTCTTATTTATAATTTTAAGAGTAAATTAACAAGCATTGAGTTATCTTTCTGCTGTTTTATGCCCCCATCGTAGCTTAGTAGTTATGGTCACGAACTCGTGTCCGGAGTGTCGCATGTTCGAGTCCTGGTGCCATTAAAGACCAGACATGTAGAGGAGCCCGTTTCAATACATTTAGCCATTGAGGCATTCTTCGCCGCAAGATAAAGGTCAAGGTAGCCTAGTTGTCAAGGTAACGGACTCGTGGCTGGATGGTTGGACCCCAGTAAAAAGATAAAGACACTTGTACGAGGGGGGCCGATGGGGAAAATTTTGGGGGCTGAATGTTTTCCCCACGGTGGTGTGGTGGTTGGAGAAGCTGTTGTCATAAGTGTATTGTTCTTGTCACTTGGCATAGGTTTTTGCGGTCCATCATCAGAAAACTTCGTGTTGTTCTATAAATCGACGTTAATATAATAGTTACTCATTCAGTGGTTTAATAATATAAAAAAACTAAAATAAATGACTTAAATTCTTAGGAATGCTTAAATTTCTTTGCATTTACCTCATGTAGTTTAAAACCAAATTAGGATAAATTTTACAACCTTGTAATTTTTTCCATAATTTACTGTTATTATTTCTTGGTAATTTTTCAGTAATTTTAGTTTCGAATAGTAAATACATGAGCTGAAGTCGATAAAAAGAACTTACATTAATCGTAGTTATACTTAGGATTACTATTTACTTGTTCCTTTCCCTCTCATGAAATTAAATTTTATCGATTCTCAGACTATAAATGTAGATCCAATTTTACATTTTAAAAAGGACAATCTATTTTGGGAGATTTTTTACTTATTCTTTTTTAAAAAAAAAAAAAGGATAAGGAATATTTTTATGTTTTTTAGAAAAATGTTATTAAACAGAAAAGGGAAAAATTACAAGAACATGTAAAAACTGGATAACAGCAACCTTGTTTTAAAAACTTTTCTGTATTCAATAATTTTTATCCAAGGAACGTGGCCGGGCTAAGAAGCACTTTCAATCTTACATAGATAGGAAAAAATGGAATCATTGTTGGATAGCATCAAAATATAAGTCGTTCTTCCTTTGTGTAATCTCTATGCTGACAGAAAACTGGGTAAAAAGTAACGGGCAGGGATAAATACTACTTTAAATAAAAATATTACAAAAATAAATAAATAAATACAAATTTTTTTGCGACTTTGCTTAAAAAAAAAAATTCTTCACTATCCTAATATATATTTACATGCATATATATATGTGTGTGTGTGTTTGTGTGTGTAAGGATAATTAATTCATATCTAAAACAATATTTTTGCTTACCGTCTAATATATTTACCACGATATATTCAAGTCTTATATTAAACACCTTAACATTTCTCAGAAAAGATATTCCAAAAATAAGGTTTCTATCCCAGATCATCAATTTTTATGGTCTTTGGATATACGTTCCCACTTTCACATCAATCGAAACATGAACTAAGAAGTAATTCTATTTAGTTGTATTTAAAAAATATAAAACCAATTTAAAAATAGGGAACTTACGTTTGGGTTTTACTCATTGCTAAGATTGTCATCCTGGGTTTATAAACTTAATAAAGTCAAAAAAGTAAAAAAATAATAAAGTCAATTGATTCGATGTTAAAAGTTTAAAAATTTTTTTAAGTATTTCTTTTAATCTAGAAATTTTTTAAAAATACAACAGTAAAAACCATTTTAACAAAAGTAATTTTTTTAAACAAATTAACTCACTTTTAAACACTCTTTTTTTAAAAAAAATTTTTTTTACTAAATTAGATTTTAAAAAAAGAAAAACAAAAAAAATGAAAAAATGGTATCAGTCCATATATGGAAATGTCCTTAATTTTTTTTGCAAGAACATTATAAACACTTTATAAACTTTTATTCAAGCACTCATTTAAAGTTATGAGGCCGATAACTCTTTCCCAGATGACTGATAAAAACTTTGTAATGTGATAAACTTTTTTTTCTCTTGGCATACTGAAATGATAAGAGATCAATAGCTTTTTCTTGACGAAATTTCAGAAATGAAAGAGATTGATTGCAATCAATGGCACAACTTCAGGCGAGAAAACTTTATAAAGTATTATACTTCCAGAACATAAATGAGGCAAAAATTTATAAAAATATGCAGATATTTATTTGTTTTTCTAATCATCTTTTTTTCTAAATATATTATAAAGAATGGATTTTTTGAAATATTATTCAATAGATTTATTTTTCTCCTATTCTGTATTTATTTTTTAAAATTTTCTATTCAGGGTAAAAAAGTAACTCTTCCTTGATCTTTAAGGACATATAAAATCAATACTTCTATTATTTAGTGAATTTTATGCATCAAATATTATATTAACACATCTTTTTTTAAAAGGTGAGGAGATAAAAAGAATAAATTTTCACAATTTTAAAAGAACTGTATTTTGGTTGGTGTGCTAAAGCTAAGTTTTAGATATACTCTTCTTATAACTTTTTAAAATACACGTTTTAAGAACTTATACATAAATACTGCTTATAAATACTCGTTTTGAGAAATTATTCATAAAAATACTGCCTAGAAATACTCGTTATAAGAAATTATACACAAATAATGTTTAAATATAATTTAAAACATTTTAAGAAAGCACCAGCGTCTTAAAAAAATACTTCCTTATAATATAATTTTTAAAAACCGATTTAGGGATATATATAAGAGGGAAGTCGAAAGTAAAAAACCTCTGTCGACTGAGGTCAGGTTGTTATGAAAAGTCAAAACATGGAATGAGACATTAAATATCCCTTTGACCCAGCCCCCAAGATCATGAGGGAAATTTATTCTATACGTTTTGCTCGGGAAAAATCGGGGTAAATCGCAAATCAAACGGGAAGATTTGAGAAAGTGTAAAAATGTTACTTTTTTTCAACAGACGATAATTGGGTCCATGTTTTATTTTGCTGGCAAATCTTACTTTGTTTTAAATACAACGAAACCCCGTCTTCTATTTATCTGTCGTAAAAGGTAATTATCAATATATTTCTAAATTCTTGGAAAAAATTTTTTTAAAAGTTTAAATAATTTAAAAAAGAAAAATATTAATTATACTCATTAAAGTGGGAGGACTCGCGGGTTTTTTTACCCGCACGATCGTGCGTTTGGACGTTACAGTCACTGGCTGTAAAGGTAAGTACTTTCCATGCGAATTTTCTTTCTGTTTTAAATTTTTTTTGAAAGCCTCTAAAAGAAATATATATATATATATATATATATAGTTATATAATTAATACCAAATTTTCTTGGGGGTCATCTTGGATGAGTCTTTTTTTCCTTTCTCTCTCTCTTTTTTGCAATTAGTTTTCTTTTTCATACATTTGTTGAGGATTATGGCATTTCTATCCTCTCGAGATATATCTGCATTCATATCTCTCCCCCCTCTAAAAAATCTGTTTTTTTCCGGTGGGAGTTAATATAGTGTGATTTAAATATTTTTTTTTAAATAATCAAATTTTCTGGTACATTTTACATATTTTTTCATGGAATACTCTGCTAACTTTTAACCAAAAACTTTTTCAGGTTTCTAACAAGGAAGGAGAATTCTCAAAGAAGAAATTTTTCAATTGATTAATAAATCAGATTGAACTTAAATCAGAACATAGTGATCTCTCGGATGATGACAATGCTGTGAACAAAACATATGAATCGCGTATACTGGAAGGAGAATCAAGTTCAGATGAGAACGATGAAAACATGGGAATATTTGAAATGGGAAGACAATTTTGGATCATTCTTTACCATAAAAGTCTCTTGAACACATTCATTACATTGATTTATCTGTAGCAAATTCTTGGTTTCTGTGAAAACAAGATACAATATCAAATAAAATTGCTCTAAAAATCAAAATGGATAGTTTAAAATTTGTTAGTGATAGTTGAAGCATTATAAGTCTCTCCACATACTAACAAAACTATTTTAACTGATTATAAGATAACAGAGTGTTGTAATTCCACTCGCAAAAAGATCGAAGTGTTAGAATCCACCTGCTATACTTGTCTATATCATGGCTTTTATCCTGGCCATTCCAGGATAAAAAGCTTGACATTTATAGCCATTTTTAAAGTGTTAATGACGACATTTTAAGGCCTCGCACACACAAGTGCAGATTTAAAAACTATGAAAGCAAATAGAAAACATGTTGCGAAAAATGCAATGGTTATGTATACTTGTCAAGAACAAAACAAAAGATTTTTACAGAAAATAATAATGAATTCATAAAAGAGTTAGTTATACATCATTAATTTCCTTATTTGTTACAATTTTATTTGAATTAAGATTGTTCTTTCTATCAACTAAGAGCTAAAAATGTATAACTCGTAAAATTTCATAGGTGACCTGTTTCACAGATAACGCCCAGCCCGCACGATTGTGTGGGTGCGTTCGGCGTTCAGGGGAGTGGGCATTTTTTATTATTTTCCCAGTGTCATTGTGGTGCATATAGTATTAATAAAAAAAAGAATTTAATGTTTAAAGATAAACACATAATTCGGGTCTTAAAGGGTTATAAGACATAACTTTATTTTTACACATAATACCAAGTCCATTGAGACATTTCTCATACCTCTGGAGGATTTTCAAATAGCCCTCCAGGAAAAACTCAGAGCTTCGCATACTAAACAAGAGTGTATTTTGCATGGACTTTTTGGAGGTTGGAATCATCAATGTTACGCGTTACTGTGACACCCTGACGAAATTGAAAGAAGCAATTCGGAACAAGCGGCATCTGCTTCTCAAATCTGGCATTATGTTGTTCGATAACAATGCAAGACAACACACTCTCCGAAGGCAAGGTAAAATGATATTAAAACTCCTGGTTGGGAGCACCTACTACATCCTCCATACAGTCCTAATCTCGCAACAAGTGACTTTCATTTTTTTTTCAGCTTTGAAGAAGAATTTCGCCTGAACACGCTTTGGAAGCAATGTTGAAGTCAAATAAGCCGTTAAATGCTTTTTCAGTTTGCAAAACGATGAGCTTTTCTTGGAGGGCTTCTTGAAACTCAACAAGCAGTATGACAAATGTCTCAATGTACTTGGTACTTGTGTGGAAAGATAAAGTGATATCTTATTTTTAATGTCTCGTTCTCTGTGTTTTTACTTCCCATACACAACTCTGACACACACTCACACACACACACACACACACATATATATATATATATATATATATATATATATATATATATATATATATATATATATATATATATATATATATATGGAATACAGATTTTATTAGGCATAACAATTTATATAATTATAATTATGATACCAATATTTCTCAGAATAAACATAATCATAGTTATATTCCTACTAGATTAAACTCACATAATCAAATTAATTTCTACAATAACAATTACTATTTTGATACTAGGCAATATCAGTACAATAATTATCTTCGTTATAATAAATGCAATAATAGTAGATATAAAACATGTTCAATGTTAAATATTGAGTAATATGGCTATACATCCAAATTTTTCTTATGTAAAACCTTCAATTGCATTTATATGTTGAATGGTAAAATATGTAATTTTAAATATACTGGGGCCAATCATGTAATACTATGAATATTCGTATTAATTTACATAGATCAAATACCAAAAATTAATAGCATAATAACAATATTAATAAAATTGAACTTAGGCACTTTCACTTACATGGCTTTGATAATATTGATATTTCTATTCTCAGAATAGTACCATATGTTAAAAATAGATTGTTGTGGGAAAACCACTTAATTAATTATTATAACACTAGGATTTGAATACCATTCACTTTGGAAAAAATGTCTTACTTATAGCATTCAACATTCTGATAACAAGAATTATTTTTATAATAGTGATTTTACACATAATGTTTAACGTATAAAAAGAGGAAATAGGAAGAAGAGAACTCATAGACTCTTCCAGTGGAGACAGATTAAAAAATTAAAGAGTTTTGCAGCAACTTTGAAAAGTCTTTAACATTAAACCAATTAAGCATTTCTTGTTTGGTTTAAATAAAAAAGAAATTAGATACACAAGAGATATCTTCAAAAAGTAGGATTTTAAAGACTGTCATGCCTTGCATAATATTAAGAAAATTATTAATTTTCTCATTCATAAATTCAATGTTGAAGATATAGATTTAGTAAATAGTTGTACTTAGTTTTGTACCATATTATTCATGAATAAATCTTATAATAACATTAATTTCTCAAAAATATTTAATATAAGTATGTTCATTACCTACCTGTAAATAAGGTTTGCATTAAGAAGGCTTTTAAATGTAATAAAATAAATAGGTAGCTCAATTTTTAATTACAATGGTAGTAATGATTTTTAAAATAATAATAATATATTGTTTGTAATTGTAATGATTATTTTCTGATTTTATAAATGATCATCACAAGCATGTGGTAACTGGTAATTTAAATATTGTTAACGATAATACTGTTAGAGAAATAATGTCCAAAGGTACTAGTTTTAAATTAATGATCTCTAATAATAACAATGCTATCAAAAATCAAATTTCTAATGACATTAGTAACTTCATTACAAAATTATCAATAGCATATAGCAAGTATTTTTTGAATAAGATAAATAATAAAAGATAAGATAAATATATTTCTAAGATAAATATATAATAAGATAAATATATTTCTATAAAGATAATAAGATAAATATATTTCTATTATTGAATTAGTATTAAAAAAAAACTTATATTTTCCATAATAACGCTCATTATCAGCAAATTAAAAGTTTACAACAAGGAGGACTTGCTAGCAACAGCTTAAAAAAGATTTGCTTGCATTTTTATGAAAATGAAAGTATTAGTTATGAATCTTGTTACGTTTTAGATACATAGATGACAATTATATTTAGTAATATAGTAGACTTTGTTCCTAGCTTTAATTATAATCCCCAGTATTTAAAATTATTGGAAACAAATTATAATAATAAGTCAGCTAACTTTTTGGACCTTCAATTAAACGTTAAGAATAATTTGCTATTAAGTAATATTTTGATAAAAGAGACTCACTTGATTTTAACATTATGAAAATGCCTTTCTGGAGTAGTAATTTACACCTATCAATATTTAGAAATATTTTCTTAAATTTTATAAAAAGAAACAATAATTTAGTTACTGATAACAAATTAAAACATAGTAATCTTGTTAAATTTTACAATAATTGTTTGGAATAGAATTATCCAAGTAAATATATTTTTAAATATATTTCTATTTCAAATTAAATCTATTTTTATCTTAGTTCAATATTTTATTTAAAATTTCTTCTGTTTAGTTTATTTTTTAAAAATATTGTAAAATATCTTAAGCGCTTATTTTAATTGCAATATAACTATCTTGTATATAATTATCCAAGTAAATTTACTTTTAAATAGTCTGTCTGCTATTATATATTCTTAACTTTGTTCATTATTTTATTTAAATTTTCTTATGTTTAGTTTATTTTAAAATATTTTAGTGGTTAGTTTAATTGCAAAATAACTATCCAGGTGGTTCCACGTTTTTTCCCTTCTTGTGTTGATATCCTAATCCTTTACGTCATTTCGAGTGGGATAGCGTAGAAGGTTGCTTTTAGGTATCGAAGGTTTTATTTTTACATGTTAGTTTTTATCCTATTTTTTTCTATACAAATTTTTTTTTTATTATTTCTCTTGAGAGATTCATTATTGGTCAGTTTTCATAATTTCATTTTACTATATTGTCAGGTTCATCATCCACGTGTTAGAAATAGGCTTAACTTTTCAACATGGCTCTATTTTTTCTTTTTTTCTATTATGTCGAAAATTTCTGCTGTACGTAGAAGGTTGGATCCATAAAGCATTGCTAACTCTAAATCACTGGCCTAATTCAGCGATAGCCTTAGAAATCATAGTAGGTCTCCAGTTTAGTCCAAAGTCTATTTTGTATCTAAATCAGTTGTTTGTCTTGGGAACTCCAACTTCTTCGTTCTTTAGCATTGTAGGTTCAAGAACTTTTTCACTTTTATTTTATTATACTATATATATATATAATGGAGTGCCATTGAATTAAAGATATCTACCTTGTACCGAGTTGGGCCTCCTCTGGCCTTGATAACGGCTGCCATACCACGAGGCATAGATTCAAAAGTTTCTGGAAATATTCCACGGGAATGACTTTTCAAATATTGGCTAACGCTGTCCATAACTCAGTAAGGTTCCTTGGCGCTGTGTGATGATCTATCACGGCTTGTTCCAAAACATCACAAAGATGCTCAATAGGATTTAAGTCTGAGCTTCTAGGTGGTCAATTTATGAAAGATATCAGAGGAATGAGTATCTAACCAGCTAGTAGCCAACCGGGTCTTGTGATATGTACAATTGTTTTGCTGAAAAACTCCTTAATAGTGTGGGTAACAGAGCCGCATAAACAGATGGAGATGATCATCCAGTAACTAACTCTACGTACCAAATTGTATTGAGGGTGGTTTGTATCACGCATCTAAGCACAATCTAAAAACACCCCAGACCATGCTTGAGTCACCATGTCCTCCTACAGTTCCAACCTGCATTGCAGGATCCATGTCTTTATGAGCCTGACGCTATATTCTCAGCCTCTTGTTGGCGCTAAGTCAAAATTGAGACATCACTCAATGCTACTCGTTTTAGTTCTCTACACTCCAGTCTTTGTGCTGTTTCGCCCAGGCAAGACGTGCAGTCCGATGATGAGCATTACGCAATGGTACTTTTGTAATTCGACGGCTTCCAAAACCCATACTGTAAAACGATCGTTGAACAGTCCGTTTACTGACTGAAAGACTGGCATCGTCATTCAACTTGGTGGTAAAATTTGAACTAATGTTTGTCTTCACTGGTTACGTACAATACGTCTGAGCTGTCTCTCACCATTCACTGTCAAGGCTATTTGTCCTTTACAGTTTGCCCGATCGCTATGTTTTGTCCAGCATTCATGTATTCTTGGTATAATCTGGACGCTGTCCACCTTCAAAATCCTAGCTATATGAAGATTTCAGAAATCGACTGGCCCATGCATCCCGCACCTACGATTTGTCCGCGATCGAAGGCATATAAATCAGGCAATTTACCCATACTGGCAATTCCAACAACTAATTCAGAACAACCACAGTACGTGCTAAACATGCAGTTACCACAGCGCCTTCACTTGTGTATAAATAATACGCCATGCTATACAATTTGTATAGTCCTTGCTGTCTCTAATTCAGTGGCACTTCAGTGTATATATATATAGGCTCCAAATTATATATAAAGGCTCCCAAGTATATATATATATATATATATACATTAATACAGTGGTGGCTAAAATTGTGGACACTTTTTTTAAATTGTTAAGTTTATTAAGTCTGTATGCTTATAGAAAATATTACGTTGCACAAAATGCTAAGTATTTTATATCATCTTAAAGATAATTTAATACTAAATTCAATACAAAAAACAAAATTCAAATATTTTCAAGACCATTAAAGTTATGCTGTGATAACTGTCGATATACATTAAATACTAATGATAGCAGTGAGTTATCAGAGCTGAGGGAAGTTGTATTTATTCTTTATTACAACTTCACATCCATGTTTTATTGAGCTGAAAAAATAGTTTTAAGCTCTTCTTTAGTTATTACATGATGCCAGGAAACAATTTTATTCTTAATTAGTTCATTTTTATTTCATGGGTACCTCATTCGGACAAGAGTTTTCAAACGGTGCCACAAGTTTTTGATAGGATTAAGGTCAGGACTGTTTCCTGGTCAGGATAACAATGATATTTAGTAAAAAAGCAATGAAATCAAATAAAAGAATAAATTGGACACATGTGTGACGATAAAGTGGTATTTTCTTTGTTACAATTACATAGCAGGTGGGTAGCTTAGAGACTACATCTGAAGATTGAGAATTTTGTTTAAGATGTCAGGAGACAAATGTAATTAAAAAAAAATGTGTGTGCTTATGACCACACGATAGAAGTGAAAATTTCAAATTATATAATGTTATTTCAGGAATTCGATAGGTGAATAAAAAACAAAAGGATATTAGTATTATCCTATAAAATAATTTATTTATATGTCTGAACTCATAAAGTAATATTTTTGTGCGAATTATTTTGGGAAATAATTGGGAATATATTTGAGTATGAATTGCATTATAAGAATGAAACAACAGTTTTATGGTAGCTGAAATAAGTTATAAATCCTTTAGATTCAAAAGTTTATTTAAATATCTATACAAAAAAATCCGTCAAACGTTGTTACGTACTTTTTCGTGCTTTATTTGGATCATTTGACATAATGAAATTGAATTTTGATTTTAAAATTTCAACTAAAGGTTTTGATTTGTGTTTTGAAAAGTCTACCTTAAAATTCCCATTTAAAATCATAGGCAATTTGTTCAGAAGATCCGATCCAGCTTAGTGAATTTTGGTTGTAATTTAACAATATTCAATTCTATCCATGTATCAATTTAAGCAAATGTATAGTAAGACATGTAGTTGAATGGGAAGAGAGGAATCTAGGTCAACACCTTTAAAAAAGGATTTAATCAGAAGATTTATATCGCATAATCTCTAGCTTATACTAGCTCTTTGTCGTTGTATAACAGTTTTGTACAAATATATCCGGTGCTGCTGCAAGGAAAGTCTTTATTATATTTTGTATTCTTGTATTTTAATTATTTAATGTTACTTTTTATTATTACCTGTATACTTAATTTTGTTATTTTAAATTTTTGTTTTAATTTTCTCTTTTTAGACTCATTGTATATTTAAGTAATCTGATTAATAGAACTATTTGTTCATTGCTATTCCGAATCGCTTAAAAAAAATAGATATTTATTCTTAAGATCACTGCAATATTACTAATGATAATTATACTATTTACTTAGTTCTATAAAAATTTGTCCTTTTTCTACAGTTTATGTTTAATTTTAGTATAGGATTCATCTTTTTCTCTAAACCTATTTTTAAAAATATTACGTTTCATTTTCATGCTTCAACTTGGATTAGAAGTATCCCGCATTCATTTCTTTTAGAAAGAGGTCACAAGGGTGGGAGTCCCACTTAGATCGAAGCTAGGAACTTTAATTATACGGCATATTGGTGGGGGACAAACTACCCCGTTTCAGAGTGACGGTGGGGAAACTTCTCTCCTTTCCTTTTTAGGGGTGTGTATGTCCGACTGAAGGCGAAAAAAGCGAATGAGCGTTACATTCCCGAGCCTTACGTTCAGTCAATTTCCCTCTCCAGATAATCGCGCCAACAGAAATTGTCACTTCAAAAAGCAGGAAATGGCCGAAAATGGTGCACCACATATGTTAATTATAGAAGAACAAAAATACTAAGTTTCAGATATAAAAGAATTTCTTGGATATATCCATCACAGAAGGGATCTGAGTCATGTTGGTGTTTCTGTCAGTTCAAAAACAACGAGGAGTAAATTAGCTGATGTAAGACTAAACGGTAGAATTTCACGAAAAAAGCCGTATCTCAACTTACAGCAGCACTAAAGGGAACTACAGTTGTCAATGAAACACATTAAATGGGCAAATGATTATTGGTCACAAGTTATATAGAGGGATGAAACTAAAATATCGCGTTATTCGGTAGTGATAGCCTAAATTATTTAAGACGTAAAATACAAGAAATGCTACATCCTGACTGCATCCAGGCAGCTGAGAAACACCCACTTAGTCGTGAATATCAGCATATTGTATTGATCGCCTTCACGTCATCGATAGGACACTGAATGTCATAAAATTCATTGATACCATTCTAAAACCTAAAAGTCTGCCTTCCATCAGGGATCCTTTTATCAACAATGCTTCATTTATTTTTCAGCAAGATTCTGCTCCTTGTCACACAGTAAAATAATTGAAAGACTGGTACCATTCTAAGATCATTGTCTGGGCCGGGAAACACAGTCCTGACCTCAGTCCTATCGAAAACTTGTGGCACTGTTTGAAAACTGTTGTCCGAATGAGGTACGCATGACATAAAAATGAACTAATTAAGGATATAATTGTTTCCTGGCATCATGTTATAACTAAAGAAAGCTTAAAACTATTTTCAGCTCAATGAAACATGGATGTGAAGTTATAATAAAGAATAAAAAATCTCCCTAAGCATTGACAATTCATTGCTATCATCAGTATTTAATGTACATTGACAGTTATTACAGCATAAATTTTTATGCCTTACAAATATTTGACTTATGTTTTTTGTATTGAATTCAGTATTGAATTCCCTTTATAATGATATAAAATATTTAGCATTTTGTGCAACGTAAAATTTTCTATCAGCATACAAACTAAAAAAACCTAACTATTTAAAAAAAGTGTCCACAATTTTGGCCACCACTGTCTATATATACTCCTATCCATTTAAAAAAACTCCTTGAAGTAGGGAAGTTACTCTAATGTAACATATTCCCATAAAAAGCTGGCAATGTTTAGATATACAAAAATTAGCCTTTATGCACAATGCAGGAGGGAGAAATGGTCTTATAATTACTATTTAAAAGAAAAGCAACGCAGTGAGTTTCTCCTTCAGAATTCACATTTGAATGCTGGTTGAGGGTGATGTGAGCGCATCATATCTATATAAGAAATAGAAATGGTTACCAGCACGTGTTGGAACTCTATCGAGGCAGGATCACAGCCTATGCAGAGTGAGGATAATGGTTTGTGATATTGCAGCTCACCCAGAGAGAAATCCAATAATTTTAGCCAAATATGGAATTGACGAGTTACGGAGGGTCATACTAAACACCCATGCAGGATCTCAATGACTTCTAAACACTAACGTCTGAGATAACAGACATGTTGCGAGATTGACTTGCAGGATCGTCCAGTAGCTTCAGGGAGTGGGTTGTTTGGAACCCAGAAAGTTTCCGTACCAAAGTTAGGATGATATCTCGAGCAATATATAAACTGCCTTTCTTGTGATTATTGTAGTGGTTTCGCTGACATTGCAGTACAGACACGAGTGGCGATAATGATGCGGTGATCATTTGCAAAAGAAATATATAGAAGAGTATTACTCGTCGTCTTTTCAGATGCGTCACAGTGCTTTTCATAGTATCACGATTAAAGTATTCGTGTTTAGAAGAACCTAGTGGAACGCACATGCCTTTCTTGGATTTTGTATAGTTATAGGAACCTTGCATGTGGTATAATGGTATATGAAACCTTTGGTAAATGACACGAACCTCTTTTGCTTGCATCGTCAGTAATCTGTACAGCTTGCGTTGCATTTCTGAGATTCGCTCTATTTTCGAGGCCTCAAAGACGTCATATTTCAGCAAGGGAACAAAATACCGCATTTTGATAGTCGTCTCCTAACCTACCTTGACACAACAGGTGTTCACCTCTTACCCTGGAAAGCATGTTCTCTCATCCGTTGACCACATCTAGTCATCGCTTAAAAAAAACCTATGCCACCACCACTCTCCAATTTTTATAATTAATAAACTCTCAAGACATGGCTGGCAAAGTCAACCACGATCCGATACCTTGACCCCTTGGCTACCGTGGCCTCAGTTCTCTGTAACAGTACCTTTAAAGTACTTCACTTCAGCATACGTACACTTCTCCTTTGACGCTGCCATTTCTGATAAGAGTTCTGGAACAAGGGTTTTGGTAATTCCTTTAGGTGTTTTACCGTGTTTGCCTGAACTTCTTCAACTGAGGTAAAAGGAGTTCCCTTTCAGCAAGATTTAAGAGCAGGAAAAAAAGTCGAATGGGGCCAAATCAGGTAAATAAGGAGGCTGCCTCATCACAATAATACTTTTTCTGGTCAGAATCCGCTTGACACATAGGTCCATGTGAGTGGATGTATTGTCTTGGTGCAACAGCCATCAATCTCTCCCCGATGCCTGCCTTTTTCCCAAATCTTTTCACGATTTTTTTGTACTTCAATGCATCACCATTTATTAACAGTCTGACCACTGATGTGAGTGAGAATCCACTCATACCACTAATTTTAGCTATGTTTTGATCTGTAATTGCTGACTTTGGGCTCCAAGCAGGTTCATCATTTTCCACACTGACCCTTCCCTATGAAAACCTGTTACACCATTCAAACACATCTACACCAGACAAATTGTCATCTCCATAACCCTCGGTTTGTATTCGAAATGTTTTATTGGCTGATTTTTTTAAGTTTACTAGAAATTTGATGTTGATTCAATATTTTTGCGGCAGAATACAGTTACACGTGTTCACTCAATGACGCAGTACTCCCAACCGGAGGAATCGATTAAGGCGGAACTAGCCATATCGATAGAGGAGGGGCTTGGAATGACGTCATCAAAAAGTGGTTACCAACTCCACTCTTTTTTCAAGCTACAAACTTAGGCTCGTTTTTTATGTTGCTTATTAAGTAAAACTACATCACCAGAAACTTGAAGCTATTGAGATAAATCCTTTTGAAGCAATGTTGACAAACAATATAAATTCTTATCATAATTAACTGCATCACACAGAAAAAAGTTACTATATTTATTCAGGATCTATTTTTTCTCAAGTTCTACATCTCGAACATGTAAATTCAAAAACTAACTTAATTTTAAAAGAAAAAATCAGTTCACTCTCATTCTTTCTTAATTATTCAATGTGAAAAAAATCTCCCCCACAATTTGGTGTTACGATTATATTCTGAGATTCTTTTCACACAACATTATTATTGAAGCTAATTACTCTATTGAAACATTAATTAACATTCCATATATTTTTAACTCTTCTTTATTATAATTTTATTTTCATAATTGCATTAATTTCATTGGTTTGATTAAGAGAAAAAATTTCTTCTTATGAGTTTCTGATTAATCTACTTGAGTATTTTTTTCATATTCGGTTTAAGAAGACTGAAATAAATTCTCAAGCTTATTAAAATAAATCATAAAATATATGCCTGGAAATAGTTTTTTTTCCCTTGAACTAATTAACCTCGTACTCCTGAGACGCTAATGAATAACATATTCATGTTTTTTTCGCTCATAAAATGCGCTTCGTTGATGAGAAACCGTACTAATTTTCTAAGTACTATACATCCATACAACAGTTATTCAACTTCAGACATTTTTTTAACTAGAAATAGTTCACTTTTATTGCTCATAGCACACTTTCACCAAACAATGTTAATCAGGAAATTCCTTTTACCCTTGAAGATACATAATCCTAAGAAAAGAAGATTAGGTACTTCCTCGAAATATGCTTATAATAATATAACTAGTATACATTGAATTCGATAAATTTTTGAAATATTTATTTTTTCACAGAAATGCTTAAAGGCATTCAGTTTCTTATAATTTTGGATTGAAAATACTTGATTTACATATACTTATGATACATGCAATATTTATATATATTAAGTATAATGCATGTTTGGAAACTAATTAAAATTATTATTTTTTTATTTATACGAGGTATACAAATTAACAAAAGAAGGGATAAATATAAAAATAAAATACTTCGCTTGGTTTTAATTTCAGTCTATTCCTTTACAAAACCTTAGATTATGTATCTTTTATATTTCTTTTAAACTGTCAGACATGTGATATACAGCAAATATACTCTTATGGATTCTTCCTGCAGCCAAATAACATTGAAAAATTAATAGAAATGCATCACAAGTTGAGCTCTACAACCCTGTAAATTTAAATCCCTGAAATTAAAATTGAGTTGGAAATCCCATTAGATATAGTTTGAAATTTGCGTCATTTTTTTTTAAATACAAAAAAAAAAGATTTAATTTTTTTTTTGAGAAAAAAAATTAAAAAAAAGTATGGGGGGGTTTTTTTTACCGGTATAACTTTTAAGATACCATCCTGGATTTTTAATACTTTTTCCACAGAATATTTTATGAAATCTGAGTATGAGGAAATAAGGCTATCTCACAAAAAGGCTATTTTTCATTAGAACACTTATAATGAGAAAACGTTATTAAAAACCTGTAGCTTAAATTGGTTTGATAAAATGTTATACAATATTTTTTTAAAACATGAATGTATTAAAAAGAATCTGAGTTAAAGAACTGGGAACTACATGTGATACCATGTCTAGAATTTAGTATCGGTGAACTTAAGAGAGAGAGAGAGAAAAGATTGCATTATATATATTAATATTCATTTTAATTCTTCACCCGTACAATCTTTTTCTACCAATGCCATCAGATAATTTAAACATACGTAGGCAGGAAAATATGTTCTGAATGTAAATAGTGGTATTTGTGTACAATTGGGGTGTTAAACTAGTGGCCCGGTCGATATATATTGGTCCAAAATTTTCCTTTAAAAAACTAGGAAAAAAGGAAGATAGTAGGGGAAAAGGATATCAATGTCAGGACGCAAAATTAAATTTTTCATGCTCTTGTATTTATGATTAATATAATGTTTTATTCAAAATAAACCTTCGTTTCAATGAATTTTGATTTTCTTTGCGGTCCACTTTAAGTTAAACCTTGTTTATTTGACCCAAGTCAACCTTTCAGTTTGACACCCTTGGTGTAGGACTTAGGGACTTAGGGTAGGTAGGGATTAAACAGATTTTTTTTTAGCTTCTATGTATTTGATCACAGAGTTGAAAGGCAGAAGGGGCAAAACTTGTTTAAATATTTTGCGAAACTTGTTTTGCTTACTTGTTATTAAATTTATTACTTCCAGCACTGAATTAAAAAAAAATGTACAGCTGCAGCACACAAGTATCGTTTAATAGATTTCATGGTACAAGAGATGTTTGCATCTTTTCTGTAAATACGACTGATATACATTACAAAGGAAAAGGAAGAAAGAATATTTCATGCAAAAAGTTGAATACATTTTCAATCAATGAAGAAAATCTAAAAAAAAATGTGGTTGATTTATTTGCAGTGATGTCAGAAATAAAATACATTTTACGTTTAGGTTTAAGACACATTAAAGTTTTCAAATACTTCTCTTAAGAGCTAATAGGGATTGCTATGGAACAATATTAAAAAGAAAAAAAACTAGTTAAATCATAAGAAAGATTTTGAGAGTGTTATTTGCTTATATTTTTCTTTTTTACCCTGGCATTCCTGAACTTTATGCCATGGTGTTATGGAGCATATTTGAGGTGACTTTGGGAAGACAGTTGAAACTCGCATTTTCTCCAAAACAAGTCAGGGTCTGGAAACAACATATCGATAAAAAGTAGAATCGACTCACATACGTACTCACAACCTATCTGCTTTTCAGAACAAACCCAAGTTGTGAAAATTAAACAATTACAAAAGGGCATCTCACTAACTATTAATCAATTTTTATTCTATCTTCCAACCCAGTGCTTCTCAAACTTTCAATACTCGAGTCCGAATATTCAATCATAATTTTCATCGGGCCCCCCTCCGTACAGTAACAATGAATTGAATTCGATAATACGATACTTTGACGCTAAATCTATACCATGACTTTAACCTCTTAAGTACCACCTGCGTATATAAACGTTTTGCTCAGCCAATGCGTAAATTGCGCTGGGAGTATTTATACGCTTTTCCGAAGTACGATCTTTTTTGTTCACTGCTATCTATAAAATTATTCCGAAGGTTTTGGAATACAATAAAATGAATTTCACAGTGCTTGCGAAGGATTTACTTATTTCAGTCGATTTTCTTATTTATTCCCTCTGTCTCCTCCTCCCCGATAAATTATATACTTTTTCATACATACAAAATGGTGGCATTGGGGAGTGAATCGCGCGTAGCGTTTAATCAGTAGTTAAGAGATTAATTATAAACTGCTAAAAAAAATTATCAAGATAATGTTTGTATACAATTTTATATAAGAAAAGCCCGTGGAGTCACTGGTAATTATTAAACTTATTCATAACTTAGTATAGTTAAATCAATAATCAAAAACATTGTGCAGTACTGATACATTTATAAGTGTACTACATCGGTGTAAATGTTTTTTTTTTAAATTTTATTAAGTCAGAATATATTTTGCTTATTTACTTTCAGTAAATTAATAGTTTTTTTAAAATTATCTTTTGTTTTCAACTTTTCAATAAGCTCGTGCCCCCTCCTTGGGATTACACGCCCCCCTAGGAGGGCGCGCTCCACAGTTTGTGAAACGCTGTTCCAACCTGTATTGATTACTTCCTTGAGTCTTAAGTATGATCATGCTTGTACAACATAACTAGAGTAATTTTTTTAAAAAAAACATTTCCGTTCTATGTACAGTTCTAATTTTAATAAAGATTTCTTAGTTCTTTTTAAAATATTTATTTATATGTGAATATTCGAATAATTTTGTACACCGTAGTAATATTCTTGGTCTTGGCGGCATATATGGCATTGCATCTTGATATTTGCATGAATGAGTAATATAACAAATTAAACGATGATATTTAATTGAAATATAAAATGTTGTGGATTATTATTTGTCTAACTCTGCACAATTCTACAGCTAGAATTTTTTCCAAGGAACAGTAATATATAATTGGAAATATTAACAAACACATTTCATTACATTCTTATACGCATTTTTCCAAAATTATTTTGTTATTTTTATATACAGTCGAGCATCTGTATTAAGAACCTCTATATTGTGAATTTTTCTATATAGTGACCTTTTCCTGGAACAAAAATAATTTTACGATATTCTTCGTAAAATAACCTCCCAAAAGCGAAGTGCATTTTCTATACAACGAACTTTTTTTTTTCTCTCCCTATTTTTAAAGTATTTCTGAACATTTCAAGTTATTATCTATTTTAATACAATTTATGGTGGTCCTAAATCGTTAATTGGTTTTATAAGATGCCTAACTTGCCGAGAACAATAGAATTTAAGCATTTCATCCAAGAGGTACAACCTTAAGCCCCCATTGTCCAGTTCACTGTAACATCTACAATCTTCAAGAGTCAGTGGAGTTGTATCGTGTCCCCGTGTCCTTGAACTAGTCACTTGTAGTGTAGTTCATTTGTAGTGTTGATTAGTCGTACTGGTAGCTTCGTTTCTTGTAGTTCAAAAATGTTAAAATATAAGTTATTGAGCATCAAAGAAAAACATTTAATTCTTCAGGAAATGGAAATTTTCTTGCAGTTTTTCTTTTTTTTTGATACATTATATATGTAAAATAAATATATATTAATTTAAAAAAGGTGTGAATAATTACTTTTTTTAATATATATAGTGTTTTTGAATTAAAAAATGTTTTTGGTGTAGTTTATACAGAAAATTGAAAGATGAACCTCTATATATCGAATTTTCCATATAACGAACTTATTTTAGGAATTTAGCGACTTCGTTACATAGAGGTCCGACTGTATTTCTATTAATATAATTTTATGTTCTCTGATCTTAAAAGAATAAATGTACATGTTAAATCAAGAAATAAATAGTACAGATAAATAAACATGTTACTTCTTTTATATATATATATATAACCTCTTGAAGAAATGTATATTGATGAAGAGAAAGTGAAATAAGATATTCAAAATCAGAAAAAGTACTTTTCACTTAAAAAGAAATTTAAAGAGAGTAAACGGAAGTTATCCTTAAACCTTATTACTATTCGGATGCATACGTAGAAGATGATTTCAATAAAAAATATATGAAAGTGAAATACTTTAGTTACTGGTACTACACAAAGAAAATATGCTGGACAATTTGGAAATCAGTTTTAGAAAAACGCATTCTAGCAGCAGTTTTTCGAAGTAGCAATCTTTCCCAGTTTTATATTTGTCTAGAGACATGCATGTGAACGAGATAATCTAAGAAAATTTGCATTGAAATATTCACTTTACACAGAAACTTACTGAAGTGAAAAGATTCCCAAATAAATGTTACGTATGATAATAAGAGCATAAAAGAAATATGGCTAAGTTGAGAAATTTAATAAAAATTCTTCAAAGCAACTTAGAAGCATTTCTATAAGTAAAATAAAGAAATGATATATTTTTAACATCTGCTGAAGAGTATTTTCCTATATTAATATGCAAAGATTCTTAAAGATCATGCTACTTTTCGTAACACTGTCATTTGAGAAAAGATTATGCTAAGATATTTGAACCTTTGAATATCGGAGAATTTAAGTTTTGCTTTCGCAAAAATACTTCAATTTTCATCAACATATTAAATAAATGTCAAGATTAGTACAAAATTCAACAAAAAAAAAAAAAAAATTTTTTTTTAAAACAGTTTTACACTGATATAAATCACCGAAGTTTCAACACATTATTTCATTTAGAAAGTAAACTAAATCTCAACCCAATTAATATTTTTTATCTGATATTACACACTGTATAAAATAAGAAACTATGCTCGGAAAATAAACTGTATAGAAAGAGACTTTAACAAAGGGCTATCAACGAGATCTCTCCTCTCTATCTCGAATTTTCTTTGATCCATCTAAATTGGTACTTTATGCTCTAGAACAATGCCTCAATACACACACAAAAGTCACTATTTAAAAGTATATAAATAGCCAGTGATATAGATCACATAAATAAAATTGAAAAGATTGTGGGAAATTTTGCACGATATTGAAACTCTGATCAGTGCCAGAACCTTATTGTTGTATTTTTTTTATTATTATTCAAGCTCTTGTTGTGTTTTTATTTATCCTGGGAACACATGAAATACAAGTGAAGAACAGAAAACATACAATACACATTTATTACATATGATGATCCCAGCATATAACAAGGAGTGCGTTGCTTTCCTTTCGAGACGGGAATCCATTACAGGCGAAAGACCGACTTCTTTCCCGAAGAAGATACAACCATGTCTTACTTGGGATTCGAACCTGAATCCACTTGGTTACAAGCAGAGGGTCATAGCCACCATACTTGCTGGGTGAGGTTATTCAAGGTTACGGAGGTTTCTGAACAGTCAGGGTATGTAGGTTCCATCTTTATTCATATATGTAGAAAATTTATACTTACATTTTAGCTTGTCTTGTCTGTATATCGCTTAGACACTCTTCTAATGTTTAACTTAATTAAAATCAAATCTTCTATCTTATCATTTCGAGTTTAACTCAATGACTTCTCCATCCATGTTGCGTTCTCGTCCCTCCGGGAATCTCAGAGATCAGCTGGATCTCCACCTCAACCAACATAAAGAGGAGGTACCATCACAACTTCAGATTCTGGAATATATTTCTTTTTAATTTCCTTATTAATTTTTTGAATGATTTGTTTTTTCTCTTACATTACGTAAAATTAAATCCTTAAAAAGGCGTATAAAAGTTATGTACACCTATTATTATTATACAAAAATTATGTATGTAAAATTATGTAAGAGGAAAAGATTAAAATTTACCGGGTTTACATCATTAATACTACATATACTTTTTATTGTTGATGTTACTTATATAACCAAATAGTTAGAAAACAATTTATTTTCATTACACTTACTGTTATCGAACATATGATAGATTAGTATTTTAAAATTACTCATTGCTTGAAACATATGAAGTTGTTGAAGTAAATGAGACTTTGAAATGAGCTTGGTTAGTAACAAATGCATTTAATAACATTGAGAAACTGCACATATTGATTTTATTGTAGAATACTCCAAACCATCTCTGCAAAATACATTATTTTAAAGTTATTGAAATGTTTGCTTGGATTCTCGTGCAACAAAATTTGAAGTCGTTCTCTTAAAATACTTTTACGAAAGTGATATTAAAAAACTAATTCATTTCTATTTTCAGATGATTCCGTATAATACTGTTTTCAGAATAGAATTATATATTACAAGAACATCGGGATACATCAAGAAGGACCTGTCCGTTGGCGATAAATATTAGTGAATGCGGAGAACATACATAGAAAAAATATACGCACGCAATTTCAGAAGAGCTGAATGATATATTTTATGAGATTGACCGTCACAAATGGTGGAAGTGAATAAGGCGTTGATCCTCCCTTGTCCTGGAAGCAAGCTATTACCCGGCATGGTATTGGCTAATAAAGTTCCATGAATGATGCTCTACAGAAATCTTGCCTGAATTGCCTCTAAGTATTGGGCTAAATCATTGAGAATCCGAGATAGTTTCAATCACTCTCCTTTAATATCCAAAAATTCCTTTATATGAATGAGATCAGACAACTTAATGGGCCAAGTTAATGTCCAAGCATGCTTGAAGTCAATTAATAGTAACGCGCGTTGTGTGTGGAAGGGCATTTTCCTGTTGATAAGTAAATTCGGGTGTCACCCCAGGTGTGGACACCCGAATACCGCTACGCCATAATGGTGTCAGAAATGACTACCCAAGAGGTCTATTTTTCAAAGGAGATAACACCACAGTTTTAGCTCCTTGGGCCTATGTAAAGATACATTAGCTAGGGCAGGATGTCCACACTTGTCTGAGTTAATCAACAAGGCACAGTTGGAAACATAACTCTTCACTTAAGATTAATCGTCCTTGCTCAGTGCGGCTCCAAGATATAAAACTGGTACTTCGCTCTTTCACTCATTCTGAAGAAGATCGACTTGGAAGCGTGTTTTAACTTTGACAAATGCTCATAGGCAACTCGAATCTTTCGGAGAGGTATTGTTACAATCCATGTGATATATTCTCAGTCGAAGTGAAACATAAATAAACATATGTTGACCATCATCATCAGAATTGCTCCGTTTTTCCACTGCTGAATGAGCATTTCGATACATTGGAACTCCCGCTATTCATTCAACGAACACCAAAAGTGAATTGTGTTGATGTTAGCTCAAAATATTTCTGTGCCTAATTGGAATCTGACAACTCGTTCTTGTTTGTGGTTCTGTTGAGGTCACTGACCATTATGTGTTCGCATGTCTTATGACTAAGGATTTTCATTTGGTATATCCATCTGAAAATGCTAAAAAAGCCTGGTTCCAATCTATAGTTAGAAATCCTTCCATTCATTCTAAACTAAAATCATGTATTAAAATTGCCTATTCAATCCAGGATCAAATTCCTTAGGTGAGAATGGATTTTTTTTTCTTCTCAATCTTTTTAAACCTTATTTTTTTTCTCTCATAATATATTGCCGCTTCTTGGTTTAACTCTTAGTCAACATTTTGGGTGCACTTTAAGGTTAATTTCTTGTCCCCCTCTTTTAGCAAAAATGATATCTTCTATTAAATTCAATACTTTCTCTTTTTCCCCTTTTAAAATGAAGAACCAATTAAGGGAAAGGAAATGTAAACAGGAAATGAAAATATGAATATAATTCTGATGACTGAAAATATGATTAAAAAAATTATTATTTTTTTGTTTTCTGTCTTTCTTTCTCTCTCTCTCTGTTTCTTCTTTTTTCTTTTGATCTGTTTGGTGCACTTTATTATACATATATTTTTTATGAATTTGTAAGAAAGATGGAATATGTATATTCTTTCTTCCATCTCTATACTACTTTTGTTATTATTATTTTTGTTATATTTTGCTTTATATATTTGTATTACGTTGACACACATGTATGCATATAGTGCGGTTACCTTTAAATTTGTATTTTGTGACTTTACTGTCTTCTAATGTTTATAAAATGTAAACTGTTTTTTTTCTTTCATTAAAAACTGGACGTGGGAGTGATTTATTCCCGAGGGATCTGTTTGTAGCTCTAAATCCTTTTCGGGTGAGCTCGGTCTCTTTGGGCATTCTTCACGTTTCTTCTTTGTTTTCAATTCGGTTTTTTTCTGAAGGAGGAAAAGAAAACACTAAAAAAGTTGCCATTGTTAATATGGTCAGCAAAACCGGAACTTTTTTATAACAGCCATTAGTATATTTAATATCAGATTTTAGTGAATGAGCTGAAAATCTGAAGAAAAACAAAATGCAACGAGAAATAGAGAAGAAAAACACAAATTAATTATTTTATTTTGAGTGACTGATACGTAAAAATACCATAAAATCCGGTGTATAACGAGCACTTTTAACACAAAAAATAATATCGAAATTTATGGGTACGCGTTATAGGCAGTGTATAAAAATGAGAGCTTTAAAAATAAAAAAGGGAGATGAGCATAAAAAAATTAGACTTCTACATTCACATTCTACTTATTTAAAAGAAATGACATTCATCATGAACTTAAAGTATTGCTTCTCAAACTTTCATAATTCACGACCCAATATCCAATCATAATTTTCATCGCGCCCCCCTCCGTATAATAACAAAGTATTGAATTCAATAATACTATACTTTGACGCTAAAGCTACAATACGAATTTAAACCTTTAAGTGCCACCGACGCATAAACGTCTCATTCAGCCAAAGCATTAATTTTCTGGACGTATTTATACGTCTATCCAAAGTACCATCTTTTTTGTGCAATACTATCCATGAAATTATTCCAAAGGTTTTAGAATGCAATAAAGGGACTGTGACAGTGCTTGCGAAAGATTTACTTATTTCAGAGGCTTTGCTTATTTATTCCTTTTCTTCCCCTCCTCAAAAGCAACCATAAAAAATCCCGGCTCACTGGTAAAGGGTATCATTGGGGAGCGAATCGCGTAGCAATCACCAGTTAAGGGATTAATTACAGAGCGTACAAATGATCAAGATAAGTGTTAATACAAGACCATGAGGTCACTGTGTGTGGTACTTATCAAACTTGTTCTTAACTTATTAATATAATTAAATTACTGATGAAATACATTGTACACAGTACTGATACATTTTTAAGGGTATTCTATGTTAAATGTGATTTTTTTTTACTATATCAAAAAATTTTTTTTTTTGACTTTTTAATACCTTTCGCCCCTCGTAAAAAATTATCACGCCCCTCTGGGGGCCCCATGGTTTAAAAAACACTGCTTAAAAATTATAATTCTAGAAGTATAACAATATTCTAAAGCTTGATATAATTCAACGAATAAATAACTTCAAAACGTAAGCTCATTACGTAGGTACATTTCTGGTTTCTTCGGAAAAAAAGGGGTGTGCGTTATGCGGCGAATATACCTAAAAATTAAAGAAATCAGCGTGAAAGTATAGGTGGGCGTTATACATGGCGTGCGTTATATGCCAGATTTTCCGGTAGTTTTATACATAAGATTAGATTACGCATAGGTTCGGAAATCCATGAAATAGGTTTTTCATATCTTGGATAAATGCTAAATGACAAAATCTAATCATATCTACAGAAATAAATGTATAAGCACCTTCTTATATTTTATAAGTTTTTGGAAGTATCTATTTTTTGATGTTAAACAAAGGAATTAGGATTATGATTCAAAATAACTTTGCTCCTACTTTTTACCCTTGTGTGTATACTAGTTGAATAAATCGATTATTGTTATTTAATATATGGCACATTCTTAGAATTATATAAAATATTGAATAGTGTATTCATTTTTGTGCAAACGTTGACATGTCGCGTCAGAAAAGGGTGTGTTTAGAATTCCAATTTTAGACGTTACGTTTGAGTAATTCTGATAGGTTGTATTTATAATTTAATTCTATAATGACTTTACAGTTACTAATGGTAATACATGTTTTCTCTGGAAACAATTGAGTTATTATTGTTGAACAGAGAGTTTTTCGAAAATATATTTACCCTTTCACTATTAAAATATAGTATTTTGTCGGAATATTTTACGGCGGAGAATGTCTCGAAAGCTAAATGTAATTATATATAATTGTTCTTTTTTATTTAATCATATAAAAAATATGGAACAAAATAAATGTTACTCGTGTTTCATACAATAAATTTATTATTATCTATAAACGTTTTAGCTTTTAAAATTGTACATCCACAAAATTATTTCTAAAATTATTTAAGACCTCTGCCTAGGTTCGGTAGTCAGTTTTTTAAAAACTGATTTTCAGAAGAATTTTGTATTGTTTTAAAAAACATAAATAGATTTAAAAGTCATAATTATTGAAAAAATAACATGAATCATTCCTTGCTATTTTAAAAAAAATATCATTTTTATAAAGCTTTAGCAAAATATACAACTTTAAGAAAAGCACCTTAAGTAAAGATGCATTGGATGTAGAGTAATTTTAATTTCATTGATATATTTCTTGATCCATTTGACGTGTCACAAACCATAGGGGTAAAATATATTTTAAAAAATAAGTTTTTGTAATCTTTCAAATTTGACGTTAATGATTGTAGGCCAAAATTACTTTATGTTCTAAGCTAGAAATGGGTGTATGATGTGATTAAATAAAACTATTTTAAAACCTGTCGTTTTTTACACTCTAAAGGGGCATTATATAAAGGATATAAATTTAATTATATCTTATTGGATAGTTTGGGAGATATCCCAGATTTTATGCTCAAATTATCGTGCAAAATTTCATTCTTCAAAAAAAAATTTTTTTTTAAATATTTGTACAAGTTAAATAAAGTAAATGTAATGAAAGCAACTTAACAATCTCCATTTTTTTATTTTACTTCTTCCTCTCAATACATCTAGTTTTTTTTTTCCTTAATGGGGCCGGAACATCAAACACCTAAAACACATCTTTTCAACGTAGTCAGATATCTCAAATGAAGAGTTTACAATATCAGAACAACATATTTTTTGCTTAATATGTGTTATGAATGCCTTTTCATGGCATTGTAAAGCATTTAAGCAAGAGAAACATGTAGCAGCATTGCATCAAATACCAAGATAATTTAAAGTGCTTTTAAATACTAATTGGAAATTTCTTTCCAGGAAAATTTTTTTCAGGTTCGAAAGGGGCTTATTCATATTAAATCACGCTTTTTAATGTTTTCATCATATTAGGGGTTTTCATTATTTGAATTAACACTTTTCTATATTCACAATAGGGTATTATTGAATATTTTTCCCGATTTTTATCATCAGAAACAGAGAGATTATAATTTTTTTATATTTGTTTGGAACATTCATTTCAAGTGTTTATTCCATTTATTATTTTAAAAATACTCAATAAATTGTTGTACTCTTTAAATGTTAGAAATCCAATTAAGGAATGATATATAATTTGCATTAATAGATCATCCTTCTGATGAATAAGTTTTCTTTAATTTAAATGTAGAATAAACTTACTGAATTTTTTTTTTTTTTTTAATGCAAAGAAAAAAATCAATTTGTGTTGTTTTGAGCAAATTAACTTACACTTTTCCAGTTATAGAAATAAAAAGTTTTCGTATAACCATTAAATTATTTTAGATACAATGGCGTGTTCATAATTAAGAAAATATTAACTCATTTTTGATTATATGTAACCCTTTATCTACAAACGTTACTTATAAGTACCATCAACTTTAAATTTACATAGAATAACCAATTTTACAATTTGACGATAATTAGCAAGTATTGAATGTCAAAACGTAAGTATCTTAATTTTGCTTTGTATGTTAATGAGAAACTGATTTGACTATTTTTAGTGAACAGTATATATAATTAATTTTACAGTTGAATAACTTCGTGGTACTTGTAAGTACCGACAATACACTGGATGTTAGATCAAGAACTTTTTTCCCCTCCGTGTAGCTTATTGACTTTTTGTGGTGTTGTAGAGTTATCACTATAATGCAATAGACTTGTGCTTTTTTTGGCAATTTCTTAGTTTAACTTATTTATATGTCTTTTTAAATTGTTTTATTTTTAAAATTTTTCACATAACCTTTAGAACTTTAAACCTTAGCTTTTTTTGCCCCTCAGTTAATTGAAATATCTATTCTTAGTTCAAAAATTAACAACATTTTAATTTCTTTACATATAACTCAAATTTAATAATAATTGGAGATTTTCCAGGTGTTAATATTATTATTATTTCCTTCTCTTAGAAAGTCTGGAAAGGGAAGCTCAGTCTTCAAGAGACTTTGGATTTATTATAGAACCTACCATCTTAAATCAGTGATGTACTAAACAGATGATTTTTCAGATGAAGAAGTCCCAGCAAATTTTCTGCTGGAATTTTCCTTAGTTTCTTAAGATGACAATCAAGGGACTGAACAAGATTCGAGGTGCAGTAGTTCATGTTAAAAAAAATACAGCATTCCCTACCCCCCAGGATGTATTACAAGAAACCTTAAAGAACCCTCAATCGAAACCTCCTTCAAAATGCACAACGTGAAATGAATTTTTTGTATTAATGAAAAGAGAAAAACTGTTTCTTTGAATATGATCAAATTATATTTATATGTAAAAGTTGTTTTATGTGTAAAAGAGTAAATAAATTTTTTAAAAAATAATAATCTTAAGAAAATAAATATTTTTTGCTGTAAAATATTAGTGTTCTCTGGTTATTTAGCATTTTTAAGAGTTAAAACTGCTTTAATAAAGTCATTCGGTCTTTTTGTGTATTATGAGGATTGTTGCGAACGCACCCAAAGAGCGAAGGAGAGTGATTGATTGACCCGAGGAGGGGCGAGCGCCTAATAAATCTTAGTCACCCAAGGAGCGAAGGGGTGACTGACCCTAGGAAGGGGTATAAGCGTAGTTTCTCTTTTCTCTGTTGGCAACAGGGGGAGGAAAAGCGCTCCGAACAGAGAAGGAATGTAGTTCCACTAGATGCGTTTGGAGGAAACGGACGGCTATGAGCGTGCGCGATAATACTTAAGCTTTTTTATGCATCCTTGTAAATACTTAAAAAATGTTTTATTTAAATTGAGAAACACTCGTAGCCACATCATTTATTTCGCACTTAGTTTACAGTTTGTGAATAAGTTTGTGAAGTTGAGTATTGAACATTTTTTGGAGCCCCCGGGTGAGCTACGAGTGTTAGAAAAGCATTTTTGAATATAAGAAAGTAGAGCATGGATGCTTTAAAATTGAGACGCACGCCGTTGAGGACAGCCTTCACGAAGGCTGTAAACAATCTTCAGGAAATTATCGAAAATGATCCTGTAGATATGAATGCCGTAGAAACTGCATTTGAACAATTAAAGGTAAAAAGCGCAAAACTTAAAGAAGTAGAAGATGCAGTTTTAGAATTAATGATCGAGTCAAACTGTACGCAAGAAGCGTACAATATTGAATTTGAAGCCATTGAAGGCTATGCTGAAAAGATGATTGCCTGGTAAGTCCGCGTGAAAAATATCATGAAGACAGATGCTTTGGGACAGAAGGACAACCACAGCCTGGTCACATCTTCGTCTTCATCTCTGCGTCTTCCCAAGATTCAGTTCCAGCAGTTTTCTGGAGAGTTGACGGATTGGCTGCGTTTCCACAACCAGTTCAAGAGAATCCGTGAAGATGAGATCATTGATGATGGGGACAAATTTCAGTATCTAATCCAGGCAACAACTCCAAAATCCCGGGCCAGGGATATAGTTGAAAGTTTTCCGGCGACCCTGAAAACTACAGAAGGCTTTGAATACCTGAGAATGTGGTTCGGACAAGAGGATGTCTTGATTCAAGTCTACGTCCCAGAACTCTGAAG
>BMAV01027624.1:0-197717 GCA_019973955.1 Trichonephila inaurata madagascariensis
TTTTAATTGGGCCAATAAAGAAATCCTGGATCAAGTTATATATCTGTGCTAACTCATCTTCCCATCAGTTTAATTCCTTTAGGTCCTCGACATTGATCCTGTTTTCTTTGAGAGGTATAAAAGCACTATTCTTCATCGAACATCTAAAAGCAAGAGCTCCTCATCTGGATTGGCAATTTGGTATGCGTGTCACGTGTTTACCATACAAATATCGATCATCTGGGTGAACAATGGCCACCACCATTTCTTTGACATTCCTTTGACCTTTTTCTACCCCATTTCTTTGACATTTCATTCTGATATCCACATAGGAATGATAATGTAACATGCCATTGTCCCATTATTGGGAAGCATAAATAATTTGATCTTGCACTTACCTCAGGAATTATAGAATCAACTGTATTTACATAGACATCTTTATATTCATAACAACACATCCACATAAAAATATTTCTCTCAATTGCTGTATAGCTGCTACCTGCAAGCTTACAGTGCTGCCAAATGCAAAACTAAAAAATGCACTATTTAATTCATTTCCAACAATAAGCTAATATTGAAAAAGTTTTTTATTGATTTTGTAACTTGTATAGTATATATAGTCAGTACAGCATTTAGGTGCAGCAATCAAAACTAAAAGTTCCACTATTTAGGTAGAAATGAATAAAGAACAAGCGTCCTAAAAAAGGAACAATGGTAAATAATGTGGGTTAACTTCACATTTATGTGATAGCTTTGAGTTCTAGTATATTTAACATGCATTCACTTCACATCAAACTTACGAAATATCTTCAATTATTGTCTTATATTGTAAGCCTTAGTATCCCCATTGATAATCTAAACTTTTCTTAAAGAGAAAAATAAATGTGTAATAATACTCTCACTTTGTTAATACCTAATTAAAATACAAGGTTTTATAAATAGCTCATATTTATAAAAACAATACAAATAAAGTTAAAAATAAGACAAATAGTTAAATTCGGTTTTGATTAGATACAAAAATTAACTTCAAAATGGACTTGATTTTTTTTAAATCAAAATTTGAATGTACTAATAGTTACATTTCACGGTTTAATGATGAAATTAATAAAAATTGCTTAATTTGAAAGAGTTATATTTAAAAAAAACAAGCATGCATTAAATTTATAAACAGTTGTTTTAAAAGTTTTACGTTAGAGTTGTGAATTTCACTGTCTCTTAAAGTTATTATACTGAGGGGAAAAAAATCATACAATTTTGCATAAATTGTGTATTTTAAAAAAATGTTTTCTAAAATATTTTTTTTTTGGCAATATTATTACATAATCTAAAAACAAATTATTTCCCAATTTTAAAAGATGGCTCCTGAATGAAAATTCTATTCATTTAAAAAAATAGTAAACAGCACATTTGTAAAAAAGAAAACTTCTACTTAGGTGAATGTACAGTGTAAGAGGAATTACTTCTGAACAGTAAAAAGACAGACCCATTTGCCATGTCTTCTGACCTTTGTAGCCAGAAAATCAATTTATAATAGGAAAAAAATGTAAACTTATCTACTAAATATCAGGGGTGGGCAAACAGCAGCCCAAGACAGTCAGAAAACCAAAACGACAGAAAACGTTATGTATATTTGGTTCAACTTATATTTGTGAGCAAAGTTTTTCTTGTATGAATATCAACAAGAGTAAGTATAAATTCAAGGCTGCATTAACTTGCAGACTATGATGACAATTTCAGCAAGCAATCTCACTCGTGATATAAAAAAAATTGTTCAAAAGTGTGATAGGGTACATTTGTCTCATTAAACTAATTCTAAAAGAAAATATGCTTGCAGCTATAGATATGAAATTAGCACAATAAATAAATTGAATAAAACTGCCACTGTTTCATTCAACTTATATTGGTTGATTTTTATGGTACAATTTATACCTTTTCTGAGATGCAGAGTGAACTAATGAATGCAATCATTTTAAAAAGGTACAGTCCTCTGGTATCCTCCACTTCCACAATGTAGTCTTTGAGCAAAATCAATTACCCACTCTTTTACTAAATCTTTTGCCCTTCACTGTAGGAAAATAACAAAAAAGTATTCTACTTTTTGCATCTAACAAAAAAAAAGGTTCAAAATAGAAGAACTGAAGACTCATTGGCGCACATTTCAAAGGAACAAATTCCATACAGTTGGTTGTTCATTTGATCTCCATCCTTTGAGTGTAGGATCTACAACCCTTTAGTGCCTATGTGGGCTTTTCTTTATCCCATGGGATTTATTGTCTGGTAAATATTAGTAATATGCACCCAAGATAACCTAGTTATCTTACTCTGTTTCTATCTCTCCTTCTCAATCAACACTTTTTTCCTTCCTTCATCCTATGTCATGTGAATGTTTAGCAATTAGTTAAGTGATAATTTTATAATTTGAAAAATAACTAGTGTTTGGTACAGTGTGACTGGATATAACCGTTGCAAAAATGAAATTAACTAACTAGCATTGACTTTTAGAATAAGATAATAAAATTTCTTCATTTCATTATCTTTCTTTTATGTTTTTTTCAAGTTACATATATTATTTAAATTAATGTTAGTTAATAGTTTTGAATGTAGGATTTTTTTAAATTTATAAATGTTATCTTTACCATAATAAATTCTGCTATAACAATTATTTTTTTAAAAAATCTATTAAACAATTTTACTAAATTGTGTAGTTTTAAAATTACCTAGAAATTATTTTTGAGCAATGTAATATAATTGAGCTCTGAGAATAATTCCTTATCTTGTAATGTTAGCCTTACAGATTGAGATAGATGCTGCATTCAAATGTTGTTAATTTCTTGGAAAGTTGCCATTATGTATAAATATTAAATAAAAAGAAGTCATTCTTTTTTAAGAAATAAAGATTTAAGAACACATCGTATTTATTTGAATCTAAGTCGCACCTCAAATTCTCAGCGTGTTTTTGTGAGAAAATAAAAAATAATATGAAAAGGTTTATCAATATCCAATCTGTAGAAAATTAAAAAAATAAAATAAGAAAAAAATATAAGTGATTAATTAATTTATTTTACCAGTATTGAAAACTTTTAAATACAGGAATCTGTAATTGCTTTAATTGTCATTATCATATTCAATTTTCCCATTTAACTAAATTTTCAGTTTTCGATTATAATCTCTATCCGATTTTTAATATATTGATGTCAGGGAAAAAAGTGTGGCTTAGAGATTCGAATAAATACAGTATTTTAATTTTGGTAAGACCTTAATTGGGGTAGTGCTATGATATATCTCAAATATTTAATCCTAAAAGAATTAGTTTTACTTGTTGTCATATCCTATCTTGGTTTCCCAAAAAGTATTCATGTTATACTTTTTTATAATCTTTGAATTCAGTATTAGAAGTTTTTCTTCAAAAGAAAAAAATGCTTTTTTTTATATTTTTCTTATTATCTGAACTTTTTGATTATATAAATTCAATAATGTAAGGATTTTCATATATTTTAAGTGTTAAGTGTACAATAATTTATTTATTGTTTACATTGTTATATTTTTAGATAATAAGGCAAATAAAAAGTTACTTCATTAACCATTCAAAAGAAGTAAGTGTTGTATATAGAGACAATGCATCTATAACATATTTAGAATAAATTTAGATTTAAGGATATTAAATTTAGAATGTATTTTTTAAGTTTAGTACCTTTATAGAGCATAGATTATGAAACATCTTTTAAATTTTATACATAAAAACTTAAATTTTTTTTTAAATTACACATTAGACATACACAACGAAAGAGTAATTATTTATTTATTTTTAAAGGCATGGGTTTCAAAAGGGGTCGAAGTCCCCAAGTCCTTTATTTTTCAATTGATTATAATCCCATATATATAATAAAATTTTTTAAATATTTGTTATTAATAATTAAGTTTTTTATTTCTAATTATTTATTCAATAATTAGTTTTTTTTTTCTTTTTGTTCTAAAAAACAAAAAAAAATTTGGGGGCGTTTGGGCATGATATGAAAATTTGGATTTTTTACCTTGGCTCCCCCCTTTTCCCCCCAGAAAATTTCATACACCTTGGTTTATACATATATGAATTAAATTTAAAAGTAATAAATACTATCTAGAAATTATCAAAAATATTGAAAAAAATCATCCAAAAGTTTTCAAAAAAATGGGCTAAATTCATGTGACGTCATAATCACATGATTGGGGGGCCTTGTTTTACCCAAACGTTCATAAATTCATTGACATCATAGTTATATCATAAATATAAACGTTTCCGAAGGACTAAATTCATGATGGGCACATGATAACAGCAATCCGTGTTTCCCACTGATTAAAATTGACAAATATTTTCAACTTGTAAAGTTTGATAATTTTAAAATTTAGATTGGAAAAGAGTTCCCAATTTTAAAAAAAATTCTTCAAACAGTTTTCAAAAAAAAAAAAAAATTACAAATTATACTAATACTTTTAAAAATTAAGTGCATTTTGTTTAACTATTGCATTTTATATGGTTGACAAATATGTACTTTCTAAAAAAAATTCTACAAAAGCAAAAGTTGACAATAGTGAACCATGAACTATGGCAAATGCATGTTTATTTATGATGTAAAATGGCGTCGCTTAATTTATGAACTAATTGGCGAAAAAACGGGGCTCAGTTATCATGTGACTATGGCGTCACTGAATTTGTTCATTTCTTTACTTGCCAATTTTTGCTTTTGCAGAAACTTTCTTTTTTAAAATTATATATCTGTCAACAATAAAACTCATATTTTAAAAAAACGGGGGTTTAAATTTTTAAGTAAATTATAATTGGTTTTTATTTTTGAAAAGTTATGTGAAAAATTTAAAAAATGAACATCTTTACAATTAAAATTTTAAAAAGTCATTTAAAATTTTACCAGTAAAACTACTAGTATGAAAGTTTTTATTGAATGGAGAACACATGATCACCTTTATCATGTGACTGTCATGAATTTAGTCCATTCTACGTTTTCAAAATGTTTATAATGTATATATTTTTTACAAGTTTCTTTTATTTGAAATATTTTAAAGCTCGAGATGAAGAACGTGGTAAAGCTGCTGTCGAAAATTTGAAGACTGAAGGCCTAAATCCTAAGTTCCATCTTCTGGATATCAGCGATGAGAATAGCATAAAAACCCTTGCTTCGTTCCTTAAAAATGAATATGGTGGTCTGGATGTTTTAGTAAATAATGCAGCAATTGCTTATAAGGTAAAGATTTATTTGCTTTAATAATTATTACTACAATGTTTGATATGTATATGCATTTATAGCATTTTAATCTTCATGCTTATGCTATGTAAGCGAAAAATTTAAGAAGTTCTGCATTGCTTTTATGTTAAAGAATTCTAGTTTATATAAAAATAAGGAGTTTAATATGACAAACTATAGGACAAATTATAATTCTATAAACCAGCCATACTCATAGTATGTAATTTTTACTTGCAGCAAATGTCTGGGAATGTTCATTTCTTTTTCTTTTTTTAGTTGCCTTGCATTATGTATGCTGATTCTATGCATTTTGCATACCATCATGTCATTGACCACCTCTGCGGTCATATTCCTGATATTTACATATACATTGCCTTGACATTTCATTGATCACAAAAAGACACCCCCACCCCCTTTTTTTTTCAATTTCCATGGTTGTATGCCAAAAAGATGCATTGTGTATTACAAAATTACCACATAAATATTGTGGTGAAAGAAATTGCCATTAAGAAGTATATGTAGGTATATAATTCCATAAATAATCTACTGTATCCTTCCCAGTTTCTCCAAAAATATGAATTTCGAAAAGAAAATTATTTCCTAAAATGAATAACAGCATATAATTTTTGCAATGTAACTTTATTATTTTTAATTAATTATTTTGACTTTTGTTGTAGTAATAAAACTTGCCTAAATTTTTAGTAATTTTCTTTCACAACATGTTTAAAATTTTAATTTTTTTTTTATTTGTAAAAAATATTAATTAAGTTAAATTTATTTTTATTTTATTTCTGTTAAAAAAGCATTTATGTTATTTTATCTTTTGAAATCTAGCTGTATAAAAATGTATACATCTTCTTAGTGGAACTCTTAAGCTAAAATATTATAAATTATTATTTTACTCAGCTACAAAGAAATTTTTTGTTGTTTATCTTCTAATTAATTACATTTGAATATATATATATATATATTTTACTATAAGTTTCATTGTTTGTAACCTGTATAAAACATCTATGAATACTCTTATTATAGATGGCTGACCCTGCACCATTCTCTGAACAAGCAGAAAAGACAATTCAAGTTAATTTTTTCGACACATTGAATGTTTGCCGTCATTTATTCCCATTATTGAGACCTCATGCAAGGTTTGAATATAAATCTTGACTTCTCTTTTTTTTAGGACTTAAAATTTCAGTTTGTAAGTTTTACATAATTTATAACCTTTGTATATTATACTTAAAATTCAGAATTGTATCATGGTATTAATAATTTTATAAATATTTAAGTTTAAATTTTTAAGAAAATTTTAAAATTATTAAGAATTTTCAATTGAATGTTTGATTTAAATGAATGTATTTGTGTTAAAGTTTTATTTGCTGTGTGTGTTATATTCTAAATTAACTTTTATACATTACAAGCTTTATCCAAGACAGGTTATGTTTACCATATTTAGTGGAATCTAAGTAGCACCCCAAATTCTCAACTCGTTTTTGTGAAAAAATAAAAAAATAATGTAGGATGGTTTTTATCAATATCCAGTATTTATGAAATTTTAAAAAATTTATGAGAACTAATAAGTAAATAATTCATTTATTTTACTAATATTAAAAACTTTTAAATACACACATGAACCTGTAATTGTTATTGCCATCAGTTTCATGTTTAATTTTCCTCTTCCAATGCATTTTCCAGCCTTTGATTCTAAGCAGCACCTGGTTTTCAGTAGCATTCAAATTTGAAAAAAAAATGTGGCTTAGATTTGAATAAATATGATGTATTAATTCCAACACAGTATATTATTCTGTGGTTCATAAAACATGTAAAAATACTTGATGTAAATGCAGTCCTTCTTAATATTATGGCTTTTTTTTTTAAATTAATTTTAATTACCAATAACCTCTTATAGAGTTGTTAATGTGAGTAGTTCTGCTGGGGAGCTGTCATATATATCAAGCAAAGACTTGCAACTGTTGTTTGCAAATGAAGCTCTTAGTGAAGATGAACTTTGTGGCCTCATGAAACAATTTGTAGAGTAAGTGTAATTCCACTTATTTTTTTTTTTTTTTGATATAGTTGATAAGAAATTGTATTTTGAATTGTTCTTGCATTATAAACTTACATAGATTTTAAATTACTTAAAAAGTTTCAATCTTGTTTGTTTAAATAAAAAGAATGTAGTAAAATAACTATGTTTAGTTATTATTTTTGAAATATATTTTCAAATCTATAAAAAATTTTATTTGTACTTAATTTTGTCTGATTATAAGAATTACTGTGCTTGCAAAAGACAAATGTATAACACATTCTTAACTTTTTTAGCACTATTCACCATTGAATTAAAAAACTTCACATGTTACATTTAATTTATAAAAAACGAAAATATTTTTAAAAACCTTTTTTAGTGTATTTTCTATTTTCAAAAAATATAAAATAAAATTAACTAAAAAAAAAGGTTTCAAATTTATTTAAACCTATATGTTAATTTTTTAAAAATTTGCTTAAATCTATATTATTATAAATATCATTTGAAAAGTTTTAAAACATGTATTAGTTTGAAAATTACTTTACCATAAAATCCAGCATATAACACGCACCTATACTTTCAAGCTGCATTTTTTAAATTGAAGGGAAATTAAAAAATTTTTTTTCCCCCCTTTTTTTATGAAGGAACTTTACAGAAATGGATTAGCAAAACTTTTATGCTTTAATCCATTTATTGGTTTATCCTTTTTTTGAAAAAATATTTTCAAAAAAAATAAACCCCTTTTTTAATTTTCATATGGTATGACATTTCTTTTAAATAAACGGTATTCCAATCTTTGTAGAAGTCTAGCTTTTTTTTTTATGCACATCTCTTTTTTTATTTTTGAATCTACTATTTTTATCCCCTACAAAAGGCCAGAAACATTTTAACAAACATTTGATCTTTTTTTTTGTTTTAAAAAAGTCGTTTTATATCCCAGTTTTTTGTAAAAAAAGGAAACTATAAAGGGGTTTCCCTTTGGTAAGAATATTAATATTAATTCAAACTTAACATTAATTTCTTCTGCAAAAGTTCAAAATCAAGATAAAGGTTGTGTGTGTTTTATCTCTATTTTTTAATTGTACACTCATGTAATATATATACACACAATATTTTACAAATATGGAGTGTAGTTTAAATAAATTTCTTTTAAAAGTTAAAAAAATCTTTTAATATTTTAATTTTACACCCCTCAGAAAAAATTACTGATAAACCTTTTAAAAAAAGAAAAACCCAAAAAAAAATTGTTTTAAAAAATTTTTTTTAAAAAATCCGCCTACCCTCTATTTTAAAAAGAATTTTGTTTTTTTTTTCTTGACAATAAAAATTTTTTTACTTAAATTGTTGTTTTTTTTTAAAGCGATGCCAAACTTGGTGTTCAAAAGGGGAAAAAGGGTTTGGGGAAATGCGTGTTTTACTGTATTTCAAAAGATTGGTATTAATGCACTAATTTTCCCTTTTCAACGGGGGCGTTTCCAAGATCCGCGTAATATGGTTGTCAATGGGGTTAATTTCCCATTTTTTGATTAAAAAAATTTTTTTTACTTATGACTATTAAAAATAAAATGTATCTTTATACTTAATGGGGTTGGTTACATAAAATTATTTTTTTAAAATAAAAGGCTACAAAAAAAAGACTCAAATTTTTTGGGACATTACAAAAACCCAAATTATTTAAAATCCTTTGCTCTTGGAGTGTAAAATTCCCGGGAATTTAAAAAGTTTCCATTTTTTTTAAAAGGATTCAATATTAGTTTGTTTTATTTTAATTTTAAAAAACATCATTTTCCCTTTTGTGGCTCTATTTAACCCGGTTGGGTAGATTGCATTGCCCCACAGCATTTTATTGGAAATTATTTTTTTTGATAGGGGGTTTCAATTAACTTGTTGTTTTTTTAAGAATGGAGGGACTTTTTACTTTTTTTGATATAAACATTTTTACAATTTTTCCGGGTAAAATTTTTTAAAACAGGGCATACATCTAAGTATTTTGCAAAAGAAATTTTTTTTTGTTTTTGGAGATCTTAGCTTTTTATAGTTTTTGTAAACCCCGGAAGTTTTTACAATCATATGATTTCTGGAAAAAGATTTTTGTGATTGATCAGAATATGCAGATAATGCAATCATTTTTTTCCAATTTTGCATGAAATTCATATTTTGTTTTATTACTAAAATTTTGAGTAAATTCTTCCATTTTTTTAAACTAAAACTTTTAATCCCTTATTATTTTTATTTCTCTTTTACGCCCCGTCAGGGGCTTCCTTTTAAAAAAAGGTTCCCTTTATGACCCTTGGGGGGTTGCCGGGAAATATTTCCTTTACCCCAAAAGATTTTTAAATTTTTTAAACAAAATTTAAATTTTTTTAGTAATGCTTTTTTTTTTTTAAACTTTTTTTTTTAATTTTTTCATTATATTTTTCATTATATATATATTTTATTTTTTTATCATTTTTTTTAAAATTTTTTTCACAAAATTTTCCCTTTATCAATAATTTTTCATAAGCTAATAAATATTTCCAACTTTAAAATTCCCTTTTCCCTTTTAATTTTTTCCCCTTTTTTGGTTTTTATACAGGTTTAAAATTGGTGATTTTTAAAAAAATTTTCTTTTTTAGTTTGTCATATTTTTAAATTTTTCATTTTTTTAAAAATTATCTTTTAGGTTTCATCCTGGGTATGTAGATACAGATATGGCTAGCCACAAAAAGGGGTTTTAGGGCAGATCCAAAAGGGCAATATATTCTCTTTTCATTTTTCTTTTTAAAAAGATTTTTAAAATTTCTCTTCCCAAAGTTTTTTATTTTTTTAGATTTGAAGTTCTTGAAAAAGGGAAAGTTTTCCATTATCTTAATGGGATTCCCGAGTTTTGTTTTGGGCGGTTTTTAAAAAAACGGCGGGTTTAAAAATTTTTGGGCAAGGGGAAAAGGGAACTTTTTGGGGGACATTGTTTCTATTGAATTGAGTTTAAATCCTTTTGTTGTTGAAGATCCACCATTTAAGAGGGCGATACACATTAAAACCTTTAAGACCTTAAGTCTTTTCATTGGCATGGTGTGAAAGTGAAGAAATAGGATAATTGGATTTTTTTCTTTGTCACTTGTCTATTATTTTAAAAATAATTTCATCTTTCTTTAAACACCCACTTTCGTTTTTTTCCCAAAACCCAACAAGTAAACAATCAATTAAAAAGAACTTTTCCCTTATAAAAGTACAAATTTAAATAATTTATTTTTTATTTCTGTATCTTTTATCCCGTCTAATAGATTTGTTGTTTTTAATTGACCCCCTTTTTGGAAATATATGAAATTCACCTTCGTTTTTGCTCATTTTTAAACCCGGAGTTTTATCAAAAATCATAAGTAATTTTTTTTTTTTCCCAAGCTATTTTTTTTAAAATACAGTGGAAAAAATGTTTTTAAAACCCAAAATGCATTAAAAAGAAGTATCCCCGTTAACCGAAAAAAATACTAAGGGTTTCCCACAAACTACTATTAAAATTTTGGGGGCTTTTTTTTCTTAACACCAAAAAATTTCACCCTTCTGGGGGAAAGGACAAAAAAATGGAAAACACCTTTAGGGGGAAAAAAGGTGATTTTTCGTTATTCAATTCCCTTTTGCTCCTCTCTCTATATATTTATTTTTTTTTTCAAATTTTTTAATCGTTAATAAAATAATTTCCCTTTTAATCAAGTTCAAATAATTTTTTTTTAAAATTTTTGTGGATGAATTTTGATATTAATGCAATTTTTTAAATATTAATTAAATTAATTTACTGGTTTTGATGAAGATTAGTCTCAAAAAAACAAAAAAAAAATTTACCCGGTTTCCAATAACAGAGCTTATAAAGCACCACAAGAAGGTTCTTATACTTGCTATTTTAATATCTGTACCTGTCGGATTTACCATATTTCTTTGAACACTTTCCCAAAAAAAAATAAAACATTTAACCCAAAAAGTAACTGTTAAAACAAGACAAAAATTGGCATGAAACCTGTTTTTAAAACCCAAAATGGGTTTTCTTTACAACAATGCAGACAAATCATGCTCTTTTTTCAATTCCTACTATTAGTTCACTCTCTCCCTAGATATGTATTTATTTATATACAGTGGGTCACAAAAGTGTTCGTACACTTGCAATTTCTTATAAAATTTAATGTTTTCGACTAATAAAAATTAATATATTGTAATTGTAATGTTTTTATGATATCTGCAACTTGTTCTTAATCAAGTGACATAATTAATTTTTTAAAAATTGTATAACTATTTTTTTAAAAAATTAATAATGAAAAAACTAATTAAAAATTATGCCCCAAAAGTCTTCAAACACTTAACAAAAATCTCAACTTAGCTTTAAATAGTAAGTTTCAGAAAATTCAAAATTGACAGCAAATTGACTGGGATGGGAGATAATTCAACATTTTTGGTTCCGATGGCCTATAATTACTTGTAAATGAAAAATTAAGGAGTTTAATCCCATGAATTTATGTGGAACAAGAACTCCTCCACCTCCATACTTCAGCATTAAAGTGAAGTGTTCTTGCATGGGGTTAAAATTGCCTCAAATTAGGTAATTTGGTATTTTTGACGTATTTGAATCATAGGCTCTATTTAAATATTTTAAAAGAGAATTTTAAATTACCCGCCGAAATTTGGATATTGAGACGACTTATTTTTTAAAGGGTAATGGCCAATGCTCTTCAATTAGCCACTGGTGTTTCTGTAACTGTCCAAATTATGAAAACTCCTTCCCCATCCCTTTATTTAGCCCAGTAGAACATATTTTGGTGAGATTTTGATGAAAAAAAAAAACATGACAAATAAACACAAAATCAAGTAAAAACAATAATCACAGAAGAATGGAGGAAAATCAATGCAGAAATTACAAAAAACTGATTAAATCTATACCAAGATGCTTAAAAGTTGTTGTGGACACTAAAAGATATCCTACTAAATTAAGAAAGAAGTACAATATTTAAAGCTAAGTTGAGATTTTTGTTAAGTGTACAAAAACTTTTGTGGCGTAATTTTTTAATAGCTTTTTGATCATCAATTTTTTAAAAAATAGTTATACTATTTTTTTAAAAATATAGTTATACTATTTTTTTAAAAATTAATTATGTCATTCCATTAAGAAGAAGTTGTAGATATCATATAAAAAAATTACAATATATTAAGTTTTATTAGTCGAAAAATTAAATTTTATAAGAAATTGCAAGTGTACGAACACTTTTGTGGTCCACTGTATATATATCGTATTCAAATTTTCAATTGTGTTAATAAAATACTTTCTATTCATCCATTTCAAAGTAGGAATGGACTTAAAAAATCTTTTTTATATTACTTGTTTTTCTGTATCTTTGGGCTTTCCTACTGTATCATTGGAAGAATTCATTGCAATAGATCAGCAGTCTTCAAACCGTGCTCCACAGAACCCTGGGGTTCCATTAGTAACAATAAAAAATCGAGAAAAAAATTATAAATATGTATGCAAAAAGGATTTATGTTCTCTATAAAGTTGGTATAACTAGTATATATATAACGTCCAAACCAGTCATTAAAATTCTAAAATACCTACTAGATTGTAAATTTCGTTGTTTATTATCCCAGGTTCCATGAATTAATTTTGCACTCATTAGTACAATATTTTGCAAATTTAAAAAAGTTTCTAATGGGAAATGCCCTTTTTCATTTGTAGTGAGAAATATCATCTATAATGAAGGAGATGGAACAGCTTATCAACAGATTTAAGCAAAAACACTTCTAAATTTTAGGTTGCAAATTCATGCCAAATACACTGGATTTCCCCCTCAGCTGTAAACATTTTAATACCATTCAGAACAATGTATTTAAAGTAAAAATATTTATCCACATATATTGCAACAAATGCAAAATATAAAAGTAAATTAAACGCAGAGTTTGAAATATTATTGCAGATGATTTCAATATACCTGAACTTTGACAATTTGTGTAAAAAAAATGCAACCGCATATCCCAGTTACTAAATATAATGGATGGATAGGTGAAACTTAGGTTTTAAAGTAATATTAATAAATAAATTTTATTAAAATATTTCGTTAAATTGTTTTTTTTACAAACACAATGCTTTTTTAAATTCTCTTTGCATAAAGTATTTATAACATGTTGATCTACTTTGAATATTATTTTAAGGAATATTCCTTTAAACATTTTGAATGGAGTTCCCCCAAAACACCTTATAGCTCTAAGGGTTCCATGAATTGAGAAGTTTGAAGACCACTATAGTAGATAATGATAACGTGTGTACAGCCCCAATTATGACAAAGACATTTTGGAGTTTGTTCAAAGAGCTACAAAATATCATTGATGCAGATTCCGACTGCAAAAATGAAATAAATAATGCAGTTTCTGTTCCCATGTCATCCGAAATGAGGAACATCGTAAAAATTATGCGTAGTTTTTTAGATGTATGTTCCAATGGTGAAATGAATAACAAAATGGATGACATCGAATAATTTATTGACAATTTGATGCTGAAAAGACAATGCAAAGAAAAATATATTGTTTTCCAAAAACACAATAAATGTTTGTTTTTTCTTTAAAAAAAACTTGAAATTTTGGTTTAAATTTCATTCAGTTCTTGTGAATGTTTTCGTTTCATTGATTTTTATTTAATACATGCATATATACAAATATCTATGTGAATAAAATGAACTCTTAAACCATTTTTCACTGCAGTTTTTAGAAATCTTTTGTTGATTGTAAAATTTTTGAAATGTTATGATAATTCTTGGAATAAGCCTTTTTAAATAAGTTCGAATATTCTTATAAAATGATTTATTTAAATTTATCAGGTGCTGAGGCTCCTGCTTACTTAGCTCTTTTGCCTCCTAATGTCAAATCTCCTCGTGGTGAGTTTGTCTGGAATGATAAGAAGATCAAAAATTGGGGACCAGTTGAACATTAATGAATATGGATATGACATATCAAAAGGTATTTGTAACTTATTTTTGTTTAATCTGATTTGGTATTTAAAAATTTATTTTATAACAAATTTTGATTATTTTATGCATGCTGCAGAATTTCCTGTTTTATCACTGTTGTTAATTAATTGCAGACTACAATTTGGAGTTCTGAAAATGAATTGTGGATCAATGTAGTTCTTTGAAAATTCTGAAATTATATAAGTTTTTCATATTTTGTTACGAACATTACAAATTGTTTATTTGTTTTTTTTTTAATAAAAATATTTTTAGCAGGCAGTTTTTTCTGTTATTTGTAACAATTTATTATATTAATTTAAAAGGACTTAATTATTCCAATACATTTCTTCCTTAAAAAATTGGACACAGACTATTTTTAATCATTATTTTTATTCATAATAGTTTCTGCTTGTGATGGGAAACTTTAAAAAGATATACAAATATACAATATAACTTAAAATTATCACTGTTTTATTCTTTAGCCAATTACAAATGAGCTATCTATAGGAACAACTTCTAAATCAATATGGCAAAATATAACATTGTTTCTAGATTTGCATATCTGAAATGCAGTATGTATATATTTTATATAAAAATCATCACAAAAGAGCAATGTTTTTAGGATAGATGTATAAAGTTGAGTTCTAATTTTTTATTACTTTATAAAAATATGAATCATGTTGTTTTGAACACTACTCCAGATTTTTTGGTAATATAAAACAGTAATTATATTATAGAATTAGCTGCAAATATACTTTTTCTCTTTTTTTCAAAAATGGCAGTTGTAAAATTTTACATATACAAAATTGCAATTCTTAAAAGGATAGTGTCTCTGAAATACAATTTACTAATATAGAATTTTTACTACATAGTTTTTACTGGCTAAGGAAAAATAAATCTTAGCTAACCCTACTAGTTTATGTAACTATTTTTTCACAAAATACAAAATACTTGTGCAAAAACTAAGTATTTTACAAATTTTTAAAAACATCCTTTCTGGTAGCGACATTCAAAGAGCGTAGTTTGCTAAATGGCCGGAGAATATGAAGAAAAAATATATAATGAATGATTGTAGTGTTGGGATATATCAAGCTTAGCAGAGAGGATACGGTTTGGTCAGTTATGGTAGAAACAAAAAGCTTTGAAGGTGTTCTATACTTTCCTCTTTTCATCTAGTATATTCATCAGTCTTTTTTTGGTTGGAAAAAGAGGTACTTTTATGATGTAATTTGTTTTATGTAAGCCATGATTTTGTTCTATGTTGGTAAAATCTACAGTTCTTCGACATAAGTAGATAGGAAAACTCCATGTTTCCATTTAAGTTCTCCATACGCAGCCATCACTCTGTCTTTTTGTACTAATATGATGATATCACTTCCATAAATGGGGAGAAAAATTATTTATTATATTTGAAACAAAGAAATCTTTAAATGTTGTATTTTTATTTTTGGATTTGGAAAAATTCCTTTTTCTTCATTTAAAGGTTAAAATTAAAAAATCAAATTCATTACAAGTATAGGTTTATTCGCATTCACTTCCTTTGGTTTTCAAAGCACTGTATAGTAAAAACTAAGACAAATACATTATAAAAGAACTTTTTGGCCTTGCGAAACAATTTAAATTTTATTTTGCATACTTTGCAGGTGTTCTATGTGTGAAACCTTGGTTACATGGCATATATCAATGCAATAGTCGCATTCAACTCAACATGGTACTATCAATGTAATTGACAGTGCAAGTTATCTGAAAACTTGGTCTTTTACGGCATGATGATGCGGCAGGGAACTGCATCGAAAAAGGGATAAAACATTGATAGTAATGTACTGGGGTTGAAGTGTAGCAGAACTGGACTATCGCCAATGATGTATGTCATGTAACCAAGGTTTCACATAGAACACCTGCAGCGTGTGGCAATAAGATTGAATCGTTCTGAATGCTTTCAAATATTCTTTGTTGTCTTAGTTGCCTACTAAGATTAACCTGAAACGCTTACGAGAATGAACTCAACCTACAGAACAATATATTATTTGAGTACGGTGAGCATTATCTTACTTGCAAATTTGATTTGTGCAAAAATGAAAATTAAATTTACTATCATTATATATTGATGATAGTTTGTATTCTCTGTTATCCATGTAACACTGCCATTCATGGCACTGTATTTTACATTGATAAATTATTTTAATTATCAAGTAAATATAACAAAGTAGTGGTTAGTAGTCTAAAATAGTGTTCAGCAGTTGATATATGCTAGCATGCTGTATTCTACATTTAAAAATTGAGCATTTATTATTATTTTAAATGTATTTTGAGTAAAATGCTTTGAATAAAAATACTTAACACTCTGAAAATGATTGATGTTAACCCAAAATTCAGAAAATAGCTTAATTTTAAAATATGAAACGATTTGCTAAATTTGAATCATGGAAACAAATATATAACTTGTTTATTTATTTATTTTCCTCTGTCTCTATGATTTTGGGTCAACATCAGTTATTTTCAATTAGAGTTAAATGTTCCTATTCATTGTATTATATACATATATATAAATTTGTATAGAATGAAGTAATTCTAAAGATGTTTTATACAATTGTAATAAAATATACTTTCAGTATATCTAAAACAAAAAGATTGCTTTAAAATTTTGACCAAAAATTATCAATAGATACAATCAATGAATACATACTACCATAATATTAAGGAAGAGGAAAAAAAGATGATCATATTATTATGTACTCAACCGACTTTTGAATTTTTACCATATTAGAAGTTCTTAATTTAGATTTGAAAAAATTTGCAGATGCTAATATTATTAATATTTTAAAAAATGAAAGTACTACATACAATATTTACTGCCTCATTTTTAAATAAAAAATAATAAAATATTAGATTGTTTAATTTAATCATTTTCTTCATATTGGGACGTTTTTGCATCACATATCTGAAAAATTCACTTCTTTTTGTGGATATGGTAATACTGCTCCTGTCCACATGTGTACCCCTAAATATTGCAGGGTCTTTCATCTGTCATCGCTCCAAAATTGATGGCTGTGTACTCCAACAGCTGGATTCGACTACTGATCATAAGCCGGAAACTCTGAGTGTAATTCGAAGTGTCAGAAGGAAATTGCCACCATCCCAAGATCATGGAATGGAGCATCCATTGAAAAACACCAAAGAGAACTGCTGGTGTGGCCTCTTCCCTTACAAATATCATATTCTGACCTCTAATGAAATAACCCATATAATCAATAACTTCAATGTAAAATGTATGTACTGTAATTAATAATTGTGACATAAATAAACCAATTATTTAATTTTCTAACCCTCATGCTACCACGAGAATTGCTTTAAGACTACAATAATGGGCTCCTGTGAAGGTGTAGTATGGGGGTGCACACGATTTGGTGATTTTTTCTTCAGTTTGGCTATTTTTATCCTAAATGTCTTGGTGAGGATATCGAAGGTCATTTACAAAATAAATAATAAATAATTCCGAAAAAGTACCTTGGCGACCACTTTTAGTCGCCTAAAAAAAAGGACTGCGCCAAGTGCCCCCCCCTTCCCATACTACACTTTAACCACTACAGTGTATTATTCAAAGTGTTATGAAAAGCAGTATTTTTTAGTTTACTCTTATTGCTATATTTAGAATTAAGATTAAAAGATTTTTGAGGACAAAATTTATTTTTTCAGCTTTTAATGAAAAATATTTATTTTTATCATAGTAAAGGAAAATTATTTAAGTGCTCACATCAGTTTAAATGCTTTAACTGTTAATATTGCATCTCAGTCATCAATGTTTAAGAAAAAACTTAGTAGTATCGATACAGTTATTATAAATATAATCAAATATTGTACAAGAGGTTTGTAAAAATAAAATTTTGATCCATATATCTTTATATATAAAAATCTTCTGTGCGTGTGTATATGACTAAACAGCTGGACCGATTTCGATGAAATTTTTTGTGGGGGTTCAAGTGGATTCGAGAATGGTTTAGATTCACAATATGGTCCGATATCGCAATTAGTTAAAAAGATATTAATTAAAAACATTCAATATTCACCTGCATTGCTGTAACAACGTTATTGTTATAAAAATGACGTAAGTTGGCGTCAAAAATGAATTTTCAGCCAAACTGGTCAAACCGGGTCTTTATTGTTACAAAATGCAGAGGAATCATGCTTTTTAGCGTTTTTAATTAATATCTTTTCAAATAATCTTTATATATGTAATTCTGTGCGTGTGTATGTGATGGACTCCTCCTAAATGGCTGGACCGATTTTCATGACTTTTTGTGTGGATTCTAAAATGGTTTAGATTCACAATTCGGTCCAATATCGCAATTAGTTAAAAATATATTAATTAAAAACCTTAAAACACGTAATTGTTTTACCTCTGTGTGCTGTTTATTCTGCTAATGCGCGGCAAGAGAAAAAAAAGAAAGAAGAGGGGAGAATTTTCCGATATTTCCACCGTTTTTAAAATTGCAATCTAATTTTTCTATCAAAATCAGACAAAAAATAATTACAGTATCGGAAAGATTATTCATTTCGCCACGATGCGACATATATCTTTATATATATAATTCTTCGGTGCGTGTGTATGTGACTTAACTCCTCTTAAACGGCTGGACCGATTTGGATGATATTTTTTTTGTGTGGGTTCAAGTGGATTCGAGAATGGTTTAGATTCACAATTCGGTCCGATATCGCAATTGGTTAAAAATGCGAAGGGCGCGCGATTGTTCATAAAGAAATCGTGGGCACTATTTTGAGCGGCAGACTTCAAGGTGAAGTTGTACTTCTACCATAGATCCCAATGATTCTTTCAGACTCACCTACCCATTCAAATGTTTGCAATTTCCAATTCGCTTGGTATTTGCTATGACCATTAATTAATCACAAGGTCAAAAAATGACAATTTAGATTTATAGAAAACCTTTGCTTTTCGTATGGCCAATTATATGTTGCATGTCCGAGATTTGGCAAACCATCGCATCTGTTTATTTATACCCCTCAAGGATTAACCAAAAACATTGTACATTCATTGCATTACGATAAATTTATTTTTTGTGCTTTAAAAAATATACCAGTTATGAAAATAGCTAGAGTTTCATCTTTTTTACCCTTTAATCAAAACAAGTTTAAGTTTCTATTCAGAATAGGTTCTATATTCAACTTAGTTCATAGTAAATACATACTCACACGCAATCGATAGGTCGAATTGTGGTAACTGTACATGTGGTGATGTCAGGTATTGTAATAACTTTCTTTATAAAAAGTTTCATCAAAACGGCCCAAATTCTCACAATTTATTCAAAAAAATTTTGAAATTTTCGGATTTAAGACGTGTGTACAGGACAACGTCTGTCGGGACCGCTAGTATACACTTATAAATCAAACAACAATAAAAGGTTATTATGTACAGGGTGTGGAAACTTGCTTTTTTTGAAAATGCAATACAACACACTATATGTTTCATTCGACTTTATTGTTATCTTCCGCCTACCACAAAACATTGGAAATTTGAATTTACAACAGTTTTAAACACAATGCTTGAAAATGTCGCCAGCCACTATCAATACTGTGATGCAGTCGATTTCGAAAACTTTGAGTCACCTTTTCAAGTATATCGATCGGAGATATTGTCAGTTTCGGTTCGGATGCGGTTCCTTAGGTCTCCCAATCTTGGAGCGATTTTTGTGAACCAGGGACTTGAGATAAGCCCACAGGAAGTTAGAAGAGGATAAAAATCAGGTCCCCTCGCAGGGAGATCAGTCATTCGAGTAAGGCTGCTCTTAAAATACCCATGGAGTTCCTGGGGCTGGGACCCCATCTTGATACACACGTTGTCAAGATCCCTTTCTTGGAGAGCGGGTAAGAAGTGTTGACCTGTCACATACCTGTCTGAATTGACATACGAACTCGTTCCACAGTTTCAGATGTTCTAATGGTTTTCGGAGGTCCTTTTCTTTCTTTGGAGACATTCCCCGTTGCTTTGAAGGCATAATTTCGTATTAAAACACATTTCCGATCGGGAACAAGACCTTGTGTAGGAATATCGAAGTGACGACGAGAGGCGCGTTGCACTGCAATCACCAACCGACCTTTAGAGAAATACGTCTCCACGGCAAAAGCGCACTGCTGCCTCGACCGCAACATGTTTGAGACTGAAACGAGTGGGAACACAAATATCCCACTCCACCGAATCCCTAACCACCACCCTGGCCTCTCAACGAACATCAATGGAACACTTTCAAAAAAGGAAATTCCTGCGCCCCACCCTGTTTTAACATTGCATAATTTTTTTTAAAAAAACATAAAACTTTCTTGGATCTCAATCAAATTAAACTTTTTTTTTAATTCACCTTTGTTCTATCTTGAGAAAATCTTCCAATAGCATCATTCTAATTTAACTTTCATTTTGTTTTTAAAATTTTTACTGAGTAGAAAAATCACTTACATGTTTTAGTTTTTCAAAGACCTCTTGTTGAGCATCAGCACCTTGTTTCCCTTTCCTTTCAAGTTCTAAATCGTGTTTTAAAAGTAATTGAAACCCTGTAGAATTTCTTTCCTCCTTTCTTTTTTCATCTCATTGCTAAGATTTTTGGCCTGAGAACATTTAAAAATAAATTTTTAAACTGTCAAGGTATCAATTATTGTTTGGCAAGTAACATATAAAGCAAAAAAAATTTTGTAGCAAACAAAATTTCTTTCTGTGGGTGCCCCATCATCTTCAAAACCTGCACGTATATATTAATACCAAAGTTTCTGTATGTTCGAAACCTTTTTATGTATCTATTAATCAGTTTTGTCAATAATCATCAAATTTGACAGATTCTTTTCTGGTGTTAACATTTTTATTTTTAAGTTTATAATAAAAATAGTATATTAGTGTCCCTTTGAATAAATATGAAGTATAAGAATTATTTAGCCTAAATAAAATTTATGTATTTCTATTTGGCATACTAAACATTAAATAATCTGAATTTTTTCTGGCTGTGTCCTTCCCCAACCTGATCCTCCTGTTTGTTATCAAAGTGCTAAAAGAATCATCAAAGCTAGATGTAAGGCTCAGTTTCGAGAGAAAATTTGAGTATCTTTGAAGAGGAAAATTTGGAGTTTCTCAGTGGAAAGTACCATTCTTTGTGATCTGCCTAGGCCAGGGGTGGCCAACCCAAATGAGGTCGCGGCAGTGTCGTAGCTAGGTATCCAAAGGCACTGGTGCAAAATAATAATAAGGGCCCTAACGTGGTTGGGTTTTATCAAGTAAAAATATATTTTAAACATACAAAGCTACTTTAACATCAGTTCTTCATCGTGCTCTGAAGAACATAGGAAAAAGCAAAGCCACATACTATCTACCTATTGAGGTGAGAGTTTCCTTGTGTGAGCTGTAGTGATCGTTCACGTTTTATTTGACACCACTGCAGCCCTCTTCCAGAACAACTGCGAAGAGTTAAAGAACTGAGTTTTTGCAAAAGTTTCAATAACTTCGGTTAAATCCAGGTTTGAGCGACCTTTTCTCAATTGCTATTATCGATAAATGCAGAGTCGAGCTTGACTCACGCCGTTTCTTAAATAATTTTTAATTACTTTAAATGTCCCATAAGTTCTTTCAGCTGTTGCTGAAGTGACAGGAATTGTATAGAATAATAACATTGCTGTGAATACTTCTGTTAGGTCGCATTCTAGCTCTGAATATTTGCATATTATTTCCTTATATAATTGGTAAACAGCCCATGCCTGGGTTCATTTGGGCAGAACTAGGTGGTAAATATTAAGAAATTAAAGAAAAAAATTTGGGCTTCTCTCTCTCTCTCTCTATTATACTAGAATACTTATTTTGGAATTCGTCACACTTTTATAACAAAGTTGTTTCACCAGCACCTAGTAAAAATGTTTGGTCTTAAAAAATTGAATATTTAACAGACTGCAAACATACTAATAAAGCGTGTATTTAATTGGGCTAAAATTGTGTCTAGTACCTAATTAAAAACAGTAATTTTAAATATTTCTTTCCGGTTTTAGAAATCAGTGAGATCAGAAACTAATTCATCAAAATGGATTTTTTTTAACTTTCCTTTGCCTTTTTTTCCGAAAAATGGGGGGTCTACGCCATATTTTCGTGGAGTTTCACTTGTTTTGAACTTGAATGATTGATTCAATGTCGTACCATCGTAGGTAGTCGTCGGCCTACCACCATATACCATCATTACTCTTTCAATCAAAAGGCGACAGTCGGTTGAGCTGGTTTGTGCGATTGTAAGTCATGCATATTAATTTGTTTCATGTTATCGTTAGTACGAGTATTCGACAACGTATGCTATGTAATGTCCGCTTTTAAGGATCATAGTTGGGACCATTTGTGTTTGGGCCCAGGGCATACTTTTGAGTAAGGGTCCAGGACCTCAAGAAGTCTTAAAACGTCCCTGTGTGTGCGTGCACGTACACGTACACAATAATTAATGAACGCGAGGGATACTTTGGAGCACAAGAAAAAGACATAGAAGAAGTATCTAGTTATTTAATCTTTACAGCAGTATTAGCAGTAGTTAAACATTGTAATTCAAACTCTCCTTTTCTTAAAACAAAATACAGCATTCCATGCTTGGTTATGCCGACTGGGTAATTGAAAAACACGGTTGCATGTATGCGAGAAATACATAGAATTTTTTAAACTATACCTAATCATTCCATCGACAATAATAAGCAATTATTACGCAATTTTAAGTAATTATTGCAAATATTACAGTAAAGAACTTGGCACACACAACGGTAATGTAAATAAACAATTTATGTCCTCCAATCTTACAAGTCTATTTTCTTATATTTCAACGTTTCACTTAAACTTTAGCATTTTTTACGTTCTTTTTTTTAAATGTGTATGCCTTACCATTTCTTAATATTTGTTGTCTGAATCACCAATTATATTTGCATATGTAAAAATACTCACTTTATGAATGCCTTTCTCGATGAGTTTTCCTTTGTTGAGCTTGCAGTCAAGAGCCTGCAGAGCCAATGTATAGCTGAAAATTTAATATCTCTGGTTCTTTAAAAAGTTTCTTATTAATATTATCACAACAGAATATGACCTCTAAACATTAGATTAAAAATTATGCTTATAAATACATGATATATTCAAAAGAGTTCTATTTAACCCAAACAACATAGGAATTATTAGTCCTTTGTAATTCTTTCACATATGAAAATCACTTTACTAAAAAACCAATGTATTTTTAGTAAATGTATTTTAGTAAATGTATATCAATGTATTTTTACTGTTTTTTCTAAATTCAAGTTTAAAAACAAATCTTTCCGCAAATTGTAAAGCTAAAATATATATATATGTATTGATTATTAATTCACTTATGAGAAATATTTGTATAAATTTCTTTTTATTTCGAAAGTTTAAGCATTTCTGTGGAAAATATATAACGAATTACAGAAAATATAGCATGGAAATGAAAAAAGTAACTTCAACTTCTCATTAAATTCTTGCTCAATAAATGTTATAACTTCATTCGGTTCAAGTGTAGTATAAGGGGGCCGCTTGGCGCAGTCCTTTTTTTTGGTGACTAATAGTGGTCGCCAAGGTACTTTTTTCGGAATTATTTATTATTTATTTTAGAATGAATTCGATATCTCACCATGACATTTAGATAAAATTCGTCAAATCTGAAGAAAAATCGTCAAATCCGAAGTGCCCCTCCCCCCTATACTACACTTGAACCCTTCATTCTTAAGATCTGAAATCTGTTTGGGGATTATACTCTTTTCTTTTCAAGTTCTTTTAATAGATTGAAATTGGGTTGATATTCTAAAAGAAATCAAAACATAATGTAATTTCATAAGTATTTAAATTTCAAAGACATTTAAAATAATAATAAAAGAAGAGCAAGGAAATTCGTACCAACGGAGTCTATTGTTGTAATTCGAGATTTCGACGACATCTGTCCGGATATTTGGAAAATAATTTCCAAAAAAAAAAAAATATTAATGGAGTTTAAAAGTGTTTACTATATAAAAAGATGGATCTAAAATGCTTCAAAATCAATTATAAACCTAAATTGTTAGTTTATGATACACTTCAAATTTGAAGAAAATCCCGCTTCAAATGTAACGATGCGGTTATAGATATAAGTAATTATTTTAGGTGTTTCACTGGTGCACTACAAACTTTCTAGAAAATATCAATATACAAATAAAAGTAAAAAGATTTTTTTAAATAAAAGTCTGTATTTAACTACAGAAAAGTCATTACAGAAAATTGAATGCGTGGTTTTTCGTTCGTAAAATTTCATGATCGAATGGTTAGCATTGAATGTCAAAGTTAGAGGCGTCGTAAGGTGTGGGCCACGGCCTCGCGTCTCAAAGCCACAATAAATTAAACGAAAAGTAAGGAAAATCCAAAAGTTCACATCACAGGGTTTTTTATAATTAATAAATTAGAAAATTCTCAACTCTTTTTTCGCCATAAGATATCGAAAAATTGATATATAGACTTTTTCTTAAAAAAGATATCTATTTTGTATTACTATAAATAATTCGTGAAAATATTGTTTTTCATTTTCTTTTATTAAAAATTTCTTAACTTTGTCGTTTCCTCTTATATTTAGTCTGGCAATATTAGCTGAAGTTAAGCTGCTATCGCGGGGAGGCCCCAGTCAGAGAAATGGCATAGCTCGGGACTTAACATCATTAGAAAGCCAATTAAATTATCGCATGCAGACGCAGTCTCGCTTCATGTTTCTATATCATAAAAAAAGTATTTCATGTGAAAATAAATAATATTACTGGGCATTTTCAAAATTTCGATCATGTCAGGCTTAGGCACAAAGGGAAAAATAAACAGAAAATGGAATCTTTTCAACAAATAAAAAAGGAAAACGGAAAAATTGATCAACCGGGTTTAAAGTTCAGGTTTGATGAAATTTCTCGTCGAACAATCTTGTAGTACAGAACGGGGGGCCCCCGGGTTCAATGATGCGGGGTCCCTTAATACGGGGGCCACAACATGTGTAACACAGTCCAATAACAGGGTTCTCATAAAAAAAGGGGCCCTCAAAGGGGTTTTGTACAGGGCACACTCATAAACTATGCCAGGGGTCGAATCATATAAATGGTTGCCCGTTTTCCAACCATTTAGTATCCGTTCCGTTGTTTGAAGTTACCCAGATGCCCGACTATCGATACCGAACGACGAAAATAGAAATGGACAAAAACTTGAATCATAATCTATGCGGTTTTTAGATGTTGAGTAAAACCAAAGTCACTATCAAGAAGAAGAACTAGTTCTTCACCTGTGAACAGAAATAAGGGGGACAGGGGAAACAAGCACTTTCCAGGCATTTTTTTTTTAGCCCCGGGATTGTCCCGTTTCCTATGCAAATCTCACCCGTCATAATGTAGTTAGTTCAAACGGTTCCAGCAGTTAAAAAACAGTGATAAATTTTATCCAAAAGTTATGATTAGACATTTTCTTTTTCATTTCAAAAAGAAACTAAATAATGGTGAAACTCAAAACCCGGGGTTCGGTTTATTAAAGTTCAAAAAAAAGTTTTCTTTTTTCCAGTCAGACTCTTTGTAAATTCCATACTAAAAGGACGGGAAAGTGTAACGTGGTTAAAAACACAAAAGGGTTTTTTTACACAGACATGAATACTAAAACATATACCTTAGCCAATGGATCTTTAAGAGAAGGGAATAAAAAACACGGAAAAACATTGGACCGGGAAAAAGAAAAGTAAATTCTTGAATCTCAAAACATTGGTAAAAAATTTATTGAAGTTACTTAAAATAAAAATTTCTTATATAGCCCATCATAATCTGACGTTTAGAGGGAACAGAGAATTTTCAGAACGATAAGACACAAAATTCTGGAAACTTCCGGGGCTTATTTTAAAATTTATATCTAAATATGATCCCACGTTCGGGGGAAAACACATAAAAAAGCATTGATAATAAACTACTTGCACACCATTATCTAAAAACGATATTCAAGATGAATTGATGAATCATATCAAACACAGTTACCACTGAGTGATTGGTGGATAAAAGGGCAAATATTTTTTTGCTCGACCACTAAAAGCTTTTGGAATTTCACTTAAGATATTCTAAACAACAGGAAGTATAGAAAAAAATTGATCGGTTTCTTGCTGTCCCGAAACGACTGGAGAATTTGACCATTCAATCGGGGGGCATGGAAAAAATGAACGATATTTAGAACTATTGGACAGCGACAATGGTGCAAATATGGTAGGCATTATTGGGGCAGTTAAAACTCAAATATAATTCCCATGGCATTTTACTCACCTTGCGGTTGTCATGGCTAGAATATGTTGTTGGTGCGCACTTTTCAACGGGAAAAAACATTTTTTGTTTTATCCCGATTTTTTTTTTTTTTTTTTTCAAGTTCCAGAAAACGCTGGAAAATTTTCAAAAATAAATTAAAAACACTATTAAGTCTTTATCAGACACAAGGTTGGAAAGCAGAATCGAGGCGGTGAACGCTTTTGATGATATTTTGTTTTCATAAAAAAAAAAAATGGGCAATCGCGCACTCAGTGATTGTGATTCCATTTTAAATGAAGTGTTCATTTTGGAATTTTTATCGTATGATTACTTGTATGATATGAGTTATTAACGCGTGTCAATACTATAAGCAAATTATGGCAATCCGTACAAGCCCATTTATTCATTACTCTTGAAAATTTTCGTACATTCTGTAGCTGGATCAAAGAGTATCGACAAACTGGATTCCAAAATTGCTTGTCTGACACTCGTAAGTTTATTGGAAAAGCTGTTATGATTTGCCAAAAGATTTTAAAAATGAAACGGTAGCCAAGAAGAAAAGAATGTTTGATTATGAAGGCGGCAATCAACCTATACAGTCTGTCAAAAGCCGGTATGAGGCTTTTTTTTAACCTTTTAATACCATGATTGATTCTGTGATAAGCAATATGGATTCAAGATTTATGTCTTTATATCAACATTTTGAAAATTTTGGTATTCTCTATGACTTTAAGAAGTTAAAAAATATTCCAAAAGAGCAAATACTGAAAACTGTCTTGCAAGTGGGTGAGAACAGTGACTTCCAACCTTACGAATTATATGAAGAATTACAAAATATTATCCCACATTTACTCAACACCATTACAGACGTAAAACATCTGCTCAATATGTCATAGAGAACGATTTGAAAGAAATTTTCCCAAATACTTACATTGTCTTTCGAATTTTGTTAATAATACCTGTAAGTACCACTTCTCTAAGAGGAGCTTTTCAAAATCAAAACAGATAAAAAATTATGTAAGAAATACAATGGGTCAGGGAAGATTTTCAGCTTTGGCAGTTTTATCTATTAAAGCAAATGTAGGATCTAAGATAAATTATGAACCAATCATTAAGGATTTCAGAAAAACTAAAAGTAGAACATTTTTGTTCCTTTAATTTTTTTTTATTATTATTGTTTAATGAGCCAAATAAATATGAGTAAAAAGTTTGTTTTTTTTCTTTATGAATAAAAATTGGCTTTTTATTTTATTAACCTTCTATCGTACGCCACCAGAGGGCCTCGCGAAATGTGTCTTGCCCCCATCACACGTACATTTTCCATGCAACTTTTTCGTCCAATTTTTTGCCTAATCTGAGGGAGAAGGGTTGCCATAAGCAAAACGACATGCGCTGAAGTCATCTGGGCTCTATCTCCACATTGAAAAATTACTCGCTGATTTTTCTGCTTCGGAAAACGAGCATCCAAATTTATTTCTTTTATTTCGCTTGCACTTTTGTTGATGGGTGTAAACAGAAATGGAGCGACATCCTATTTAAAATATTATACGCCGTTAAAATATTATACAGCATATCTGATTTGTTAGACCGAGATGGGCATTACGTCGATCGCGATCGACCGGTGGACCGCTAAGACATTTTGGGGTGACCGCCTAAAGATTTTAGCATTTAATAATAATATACGGAAAATTCAAGATTGGCTGACAGTACGCAGACTAAGTCTTCTATTCACTATAACAACGAAAACTAACGTTGTTTACTAACGAAAAAATGTTTTATTTTTTAATGTATTTTGAATTGTTTCATAATAAATTCATCATTTGTTATAATTATATTTGTGGCTATTATTATTAAGTTTATATCTTGCGTTTTCTTTAAACGTGGTGTTTGTTTATTTTAGTTCTGTAGGCAAGTAAATATTCTGTATTTCTTTTTAAGTTATGATACCAACCTTTTTCACACCTGCGACATTGGGCAGTGCGCACGCAAGAATTTTTCAAGGGAGGGTCGAAAGTCTACAATTCTCGTATCCTACTCAATACCACTGCAAACATATTTTTTTTATTTTGTCGATTGTAGGTAACAAAAAACAGCAAAAAATAAATTACTGAATAAATAATTAACATTAATTAATAAAAAATTAATAATAACAATTACTTAATTACATTTTACGTACTATATTATATGGAATTATAATGAATCGGGGGAAAAAATCAAGGGCCATGAAGGAGCTTCCGGGCCCGTGAACCCCTAACACCCGCAACACCTTGAAAAAATCAGATGCAGCCCGTGTTCTGAAAAAGTCTGGCCATCCTTGTGTTAGACGAAACCGAAGCCACCATCTTGTTTATGACGTAGGGCGCCGAAGAACCCCATTGGCTGGAATTTCAAGCAACTTTTATTTGGAACTTTTTGAGCTCACTAGCAAAAAGTTGTTCTAAAGCCGTTGCTATGGCAACTGATTTGGACGAAAATAGGCTTGAAATGTGTACATGTGATGTCTCACTGAAACTAAGATTAGGTAATTAACAGGTTTATGTTTTTTCACATAAATACCAAATGGTAGGAAAATTCATTTTTAATAAATTTATCTCTGACAAATAAATACAGAACTTAAAAACGGTTGCTATTTTAAAACATGAATTTATATATTGGCGATAAACTCATGAAATAATTGCCTCTATACTTCTGCCGCGATTAATTTCGCCAATCTTCACGCCAGTTTGCTTATCAAAGTTCTTGTTTTCTAACGGGTATTCTATTAGGAGTGTTCCTTTAGATTTCAGAATTTATATAATTTTCTTATAAGATTTATTTCTTTAGAGGAATTTTTGACGAATTCCGCAAACAACAATGGCAGGAAGAGTAGCGGTGGTAAATTAAAAATACAATTTATTCTTGCTTTTAAATTACCTAAAGTTGCTTAATTTGTTTTATCTTGAATTATATAATCTACTGAAGCAATCTGATATTTGATAATGATTGAAAAACGTGACTCTTAATATTTTTCATTAAAAACCAATCTATCCTTTATTAATATAAACTCATTGCAAATGAAATATTGACTTCTATCTTCAAAAATTCATTTGGAAAATTTATCTTCTAATGAAAAAATTAACTTAGGTGATTCCATAAATTTTTGTTCTTGCTTGAAAGCGAAAATTATGTAATTATTTATGATATTTCTTTCATTTTGTTTTGATGAGAGTAAAATGCTCTAAAAAATCATTAAATTGTTTGTTGGTTTTTATATAAATTTGGGCAATATTATTTAAAATATCTTTATGTATAACTTTTTCTTATAGTATTAATATTATTAGTAACAGATTAAATTTCTTAAGATGTTATAAAGACTGCATATATTTTGATAAAGAAACATACTATCTAGGTCATAATCTCTCAGATTATTCTTTTATGTTTGCTGATTAAAATTGAGATAATACTCAAATATATATGCAATGTGTTTATGATACCTGTTGCTTGCTTGAACATATGATTGATTCATGGCATTATATAAATATAATAGGGTTGTAGTTGAATAAATCAAAATTTTGCATTTAGAAGTATTCTGAGTTTGGGTGATGCAATTTTACAATTTTTCATACTTTACATTGTGAGCTATTAATTTCAGTGGTGTATTATTAGTTAAGCTATAAGTTTCACCATAGAAATTTTAAGGAACTTAAGTATTATCACAACAATTGCCTACTCTATTAATAACTCACTAAGTTAGCAACCCCGATTTCCTATGTGGTATATGCTGAATCAGCAACCAATTGCTTCGTTTCATACAATGTTGCCAACAGGTTACAATAATATGCAAGTACCAATTTTAAAATAGACATCTAAATAAAAATAACACAATCTGACATTAGATGACAGGCAGGGCAGCATGAATTTTTTGTTAGCCCCATTGGGATACACAAGAATGGTGTTTTATGCTTCAACCTGCCTTTTCCTTAGGTCAACTCGATTATAAAATATTAAATTGGTAAAAATTAAATAAAGAGATTAATTATAATAAATAGATAAAAAACTAAAATTAGATACTTAATCACAATCTCATTTATTTTGCATATATTTTGCATTTTAAAAGTTGTTTTTAGTATATTATGTTATAGATCTGAAAAAGATCATTTAATATTTTTTTTTTACTAAAAATTAATCAAATAGTTTATAAATAATTTCACTTCTTCTATTATTATTATTATCAATTTGGGAATCAAGTATAAATTTGATTTTTTGTTAGGTCACTGGAAGTAATAAAGGCATAGGATTTGCAATTGTTCGAGCATTGTGTCCAAAATTTGATGGGGATGTTATTTTGACTGGTAAGTTAAAATTCTTATATAAGAAGAAAAAAATAAGTCATTATTTTTTTTTTTTCTGTATTGAAATTTCCTGTCATGCATCCAAGAAGTAACTTGTCTAAAAGAAAACTAAAAATTGAAAAAAAAAAGGAAAGTTAATGAAAAGATTAATAAATTTCCAAATAAATTTGCATTTTTAATTTGATTAATTTTTATATTAAACATGTTAAATTTTAAAGAATCCAAAGTAACGAATTAGTAATTTGATTTTTGTAAGTTACATTATGGCATTTAGAACATGCTAAAGGTAAAATTTCCAGGAAGAAGAATTGTCATATTGCTTGAAGCAGTTGCTTATAAATTTCTTTTCAAGTGGGAAAAATTTATGCTCAAATAGGGAGGATAGTGTCTGAGGTAGTACCTGTGGCATATTGGAAACCAAAACACACAGTCAGTTAGAGATATATGTTCAAACTTTAATTACATAAACATGAAAAAACGCAATCTTACACGCTAGACATTGTTCTCCTCTCACTTACCAACTGGGACCATAAAAATCGGTCTCTGCATATGTCCTTTAGAGGAGTCTATTTGGGAATGTAAGGGAAATGGGTTTCAGGTAAACCTTGTTCCCTACAATCTAAGGCAATCAGTGTCAGATTTTTGTACCTGACATTATCAACTAGTTCCCTTTCATAATAATGTTCACTGCATACCCCTCACTCATAACCCATTTTCTGCCAAAACTCTATTCTTTAATTTTTTCAAAAACAAAATACATTAATATTAAAACATGAATGAAATATGAAAAGAAAAACTGTTTTCAAGTTTCTATGTGCATTGGTATAGAAACTTCAGACCATCTCTTTTTTGAGACGTTAACCAAATATGCTATCAAAATCCTCAATATTATTGGAAATGCAAGAAACTGTAATAAGCACTATGGAAGTCAAAATAAATTGAATTTGTTATGCTTTTGTGTTTCTATGGTGTGTGTAGAACAAAAAAAACACTTGTCATGGACACCAACATTCCACCTATCACACACTTTCATCCATTTTTTCTTACAGTATGCACATGTCTTCTGTGTTTTAATTGGCACAATGAAGTGATTTCCTGTATTAAGTTGTATATCTGTGCTAACCCATCCTCCCATCAGTTTGTTTGCTTTAGGTCCTCGACATTGATTGTGTTTTCTTTGAGAGGTATAAAAGCACTATTCTCCATCAAACATCCAAAAGCCAGAGCTCCTTCTCATCTGGATTGGCAATTTGGTATGCGTGCCATGTGTTTACCATACAAATATCGATCATCTGGGTGAACAATGACCACCACTATTTCTTCGACATTCCTTTGACCTTATTCCACCGTTTCTTTGTCACTTCATTCTGATACCCACATAGGAATGATATTGTAATATGCAACTGTTCCATTATTGGGATGCATAAAATAATTTGATCTTGCACTTACCTCAGGAATTATAGACAGGACATCTGTATATTTATAACAAACACATCCACATAAAAATATTTCTTACAATTGTTGTATAGCTCCTACCTGCAAGCTTACAGTGCAACCAAGTGCAAAACTAAAAAATGCACTAATTAATTCATTTCCAACAATAAACTAATTATTGAAAAAGTTTTTTTATTGATTTTGTAACTTGTATAGTATAATCAGTACAGCATTTAGGTACAGCAATCAAAACTAAAAGTTCTACTATTTAGGTAGAAATAGATAAAAAACAAGCATCTTAAAAAAGAGAAAATAGTAAATAATATGGGTTAACTTCCACAATTAGATAGTTTTGAGTTCTAGCATATTTAACATACATTCACTTCACATCAAACCAATAAAACATCTTCAATTATTGTCTTATATTGTAAGCCCTAGTATCCCCATGGATAATCCAAACTTTTCTTAAAGAGAATAATAAATGTACTTTAATACCTAAATAAAATAAAAATTTCTTCATTTCATTATCTATTTTATATTTTTTTCAAGTAACAGATATTATTTAAATTATATATAATGTTAGTTAATAGTTTTGAAAGTAGGACTTTTTTAAATTTATAAATGTTATCTTTATCACAATAAATTCTGCTGTAAGAGTTATTTTTAAAAAGATTATTCTATAAAATGATTTTACTAAATTGTGTAGTTTTGAAATTACCTAGAAATTATTTTTGACTAATGTAATAAAATTGAGCTTTGAGAATAATTACATATCTTGCAATGTTTGGTTCACAGATTGAGATTGATGCTTCATTCAAATGTTCTCAACTTCTTGAAAGTCACCATTATGTATAAATATTAAATAAAAAGAAGTCATCCTATTTTAAGAAATAAAGATTTAAGAACCCATCGTATTTATTCGAATCTGAGCCTCATCCCAAATTCTCAGTGTGTTTTTGTGAGAAAATAAAAAATAGTGTGAAAAGGTTTATCAATATCCAATCTTTATAAAAATTTAAATAAGAAAAAGATAAGTGATTAAGTAATTTATTTTACCAGTATTGAAAACTTTTAAATAAATACAGGAATCTGTAATTGCTTTAATTGTCATTATCACGTTCAATTTCCCCTGTAACTAAATTTTCAATTTTGATTATAACCACTATCCGATTTTTAATATATTGACATTGGGGAAAAAAGTGTGGCTTAGATTCCTAAAAGTATCCATGTTATACTTCTTAAAAATCTTTGAATTAAATATTAGAAGTTTTTCTTGTAGGGAAAAATATTGTGCATTTTTCTTATTACCAAACTTTTTGATGAAATTCAGTAATATAAAATTTTCATATATTTAAGTGTACAATAATTTATTTAATGTTTAAATTGTTATATTTTTAGATAATAATGGAAATAAAAAGTTACTTCATTAAACATTCAAAAGAAGTAAGTGTTGTATATGGAGACAATAGGTCTATTACATATTTAGAATAAATTTAAAGATATTAAATTTAGAATACATTTTTATTTTGCACCTTTATAGAGTGTAGATTATCAAACATCTTTTGAATTTTATAAATAAAACTTTTAATTTTTTAAATTGCACATTACACACACACAAAGATAAATTATTTATTTATATTTTAATAGGCAGTGGCATGCACTAGGGGGGTGGCCCTGGGACTGGACTCTCTCCCCCAAGCCCTTGATTTTAAGTATTTGTTATTAATAATTCATTTTATTCATTAATGCTAATTATTTATTCAATAATTCATTTTATACTGTTTTTTGTTCTGGAAAATTGACAAAATCAAAAGAATATGTTGGACGGCATATTGGAGCATGATACCAGAATAGTGGACTTTCGACCCTAGACCCACCCCCTTTGAAAAATTCCTGTATGCCCACTGTTTATAGGCATATATGATTTAAAGTAATAAATACTATTTAGAAATTATCAAAAATATTGAAAAAATCATTCAAAAAGTTTTCAAAAATTCTACGTTTTCAAAATTTTTATATAAATTTTTTTTACAAAATATTTTAAAGCTCGAGATGAAGAACGTGGTAAAGCTGCTGTGGAAAAATTGAAGACTGAAGGTCTAAATCCTAAGTTCCATCTTCTGGATATCAGCGATGAGAATAGCATAAAAACCTTGCTTACGTTCCTTAAAAAGGAATATGGTGGTCTAGATGTTTTAGTAAATAATGCAGCAATTTTTTATCAGGTAAAGATTTATTTGCTTTAATAATTATAATTACAATGTTTGATATGTATATGCATTTATAGCATTTGAATCTTCATGCTTATGTTATGTAAATGAAAAATTTAAGAAGTTCTGCATTGCTTTTGTGTTAAAGAATTCTAGTTGTTTATATAAAAATAAGAGTTTAATATGTAAGTTAATAGGACAAATTTTAATTCTATAAACTTAGTATTGGAAGTTGAAATTTTTCCGGATTGCAATTAAAAAACATATTGCATTCTAGTTTTAAAATATTGACTAAATGCATTTAATTATTTAAATTTGGACAATATTCAGATATTTATAGACCATTACATCTTGATTATCTATGAAACTTAAGTATATCATAGCCTGTGATCACATTATACTAAATACTACTCTTTACATCAAAATAGTAAAATTCATTTTTTTTTTACTTCAAAATTTTATTGGGATTATTTATTTTTTAATTCACTTTAGTGTTGTTTTTAAAAAAAATCTTATGTTAAAACTGTAATCAACACACTTGAAAAAAAAAGGAAAATTGGTTCATAAACAGTTATTCAATTTATATATTGCTGATGTAAGGAATCAGTTAGCATTAAATTATGTTCTAAAACTAATTCGCTGGTACAGTCACTTGCTAGAAATCTATGTATTAGGTGGTAATTGGAAAAAAGGATCAGTAGAAAAAATGTCTTTAATTTATGAAAGCCTGTTTTCAATCAAAAAAATAATGCTGGTCACATTCTATTGTTAGAATGGGTTTGATGTGGAATATAATAGGGTAATAAAGGAATTATTCAGAAATGCAGTAACACTATTAAAGAAAATTCATGTTTTCATAAAATTGGGAATAGTATCTGTTCTGGCTCTTGGTTTAAATATCAAAAAGTTAAAACTTGAAAAATTTGACTTTTCAAACTTAGAAATTGCAAAATACTCATAGAATTATTTCATTTCATCAAATGGTATTTGAATGCAATATCTCAAAAAAATTGAGGTTTAACAAAATGTAGGAATAATGAGTACAGAGGAATAGCTTGACACCATCTTGAATCATATTTAGGGAGTTTATATGGCACCAAAATCAATAACTTAAAGATAGTAAACATTTTGAAGCTATTCTTAAATATGTTACATTAAAATTTTCACTCAAAGATAAATCACAGAATCCCATTGAATGTTTAAAAATTTTAAGGAATAATTACAATTTTAAAAAATATTTTACAAACATATGCATGGAATAAGAAACTTTTTGCTTTGTAATTCACCACTCTCTTTTAAAAAAATGCCTAGCTTTGTCAATTTGCAGTAATACACAAAGTTCCTTTTTTTTAGTACACTAGTGTGCAAAACAGAAGCAACTTTTCTGATTTTGCTACAATTCCTCATAAAATCATGGGAGACATGAAAAAAAACATGGTAGCTACAGAATGAATAGAATGCATACAGTATTCAACAAAATGAGAGGGGGAGAGCTTTATTGATTGAAAGGCATTGGTACAAAATATTGTCTGGTAAAGAGGGAGAACAATAAACTGAAGCCCCTTTGTAAAGAAATATGTCTCCTCAATTTGCAATAGTTGCACAGCATCATCTGTTCATAATCAGTTTAACCGATTATCCAGCAGTTCTTGGCATGCAAATTTCTATTCCTCATTGAACATCTGTATTAATTGTCTGATTTTTCTAAAGTAAAGGATCTTGTAGACAAGCATCCTACAAATGTTCAGTGCAATATAAATCAGGGAAGTATGTTGGCCAATACATTTTACAGATATTACTTTTCAGTAGTATTTGAATGGTATGGGATATGGCTGTACACTATACATAAAAACCAGGTATGGACTAATGGCACCTCAAAAGAGATGTGCATAGGAAGGGAGGTAACTTTACCATTGAAATGATCTCTGGTAAGTGAACCTCAGTCAAAAGTGTGGAATTCCATTTATCCACAGTGGCAAGATTACTGCAACAGTGTCTTTCCTTCACATAAACGGGATGAAAATACGTCCCCACCTCTCCATATCAACTTGTAATGACCTCCCACCTGGAGAAGCCATCTCTTCATCTACTCGACCTAAATCTTAAGGGGGTAAAGATTGATGACCCAAACTAACCATGAGAAATCCAATTTATTATTACCAATTATAATAATCTAAGACGAGTCAGCTATAGAGGGAAAATCTAGAGTTATATAAAGATAGCTCAAAACCCTATGTGAATAAGCGCATGAAATCCTAATAGCTTAACTTTACTCAAAGTTTTTTAGAGTCCTATCTTCCTTAATTTATTTTAATATCTAAAGCTAGACTTATAATCATGCGTCTAAATTCTGATCCTTAACGTAACAGCACTGCTTTCAGCAACTCTGCTTCTTTACCTTCACTTTCGATTACTACACTTCCACTATATACATACTAGCTAATCTGCATATCAAAGGGTTCTTTTAAAGGGGGGATGGGGGGTGAAATAACTCAATTGCTGGCCCCAAAGATTCCCCAAGAGGATTACTAGAAAATCACATAAAGCCCCATCACAAACTGGTACCAAAATCGTTAGTTAGATGTTAACAACTCTCATCATTGATAAGATATCCAGTCATTATGGTCATTTAAACACAGTAAACAATACCACAAATGGGCAATTCAATGGTATGCAGTGTTCTGGATGACAGGTGAATTGGCCAAATGAAAGTGTCTGGTCATTGTAAACTGGGACACTTGTTGTGTGGTGGTTGTATGTTGCTGTTGAGTAATATTGCCTACTGTTTAGTTAGAGTTTATTGCTTTTTACCTACATGACAATATATCTGTCATCATTTCCTTGGCTGGCTACCAACAATCTTTCTTACTGCTGTACCTGTATTTTGGAAATGCTTTCCAAGCTCATGAAACAAACTCTGTGGTTGTAGAACAGCACTTCTTAAACTTCACTCCTCTTCATACATATTGTTAATTCTACTGCTTGTAAATGCATCTTGCAGGATTCTTATAGCCATACTCATAGTATGTAACTTTTACTTGCAGCAAATGTCTGGAAATGTACCTTTCTTTCTCTTTTTTTTAGTTGCCTTGTATTATGTAAGCTGATTCATGCATTTTGCATACCATCACGTCATTGACCATCTCCAAGGTCATGTTCCTGATATTTAATTATGCATCGCCTTGACATTTCATTGATCACCCCCTTTTTTTTCAATTTTCATGGTTGTATGCCAAAAAATGACTTTGCATGCATATAACAAAATTACCACTTAAATATTGTGGTGAAAGAAGTTGCCATTAAGAAGTATATGTTGATATATAATTTCATCATAATCTACTATATCCATCCCAGTTTCTCCAAAAATATAAATTTCCAAAAGAAAATTATTTCCTAAAATGGATAACACAGCAATGTAACTTTATTTTTAATTAATTATTTTGACCTTTGTTCTATTAATAATACTTGAATAAATTTTTAGTAATTTTCTTTCACAACATGTTTAAAATTTTAATTTTTTTTTATTTGTAAAAAATATTATTAATTAAGTTAAATTTATTTTTCTTTTATTTCTGTCAAAAATGCATTTATGTTATTTTATCTATTGAAATTTATCTGTATAAAAATGTATACACCTTCTTAGTGGAACTCCTAAGCTAAAATGCTATAAATTATTATTTTACTCAGCCACAAAGAAATTTTTTGTTGTTTATCTTCTAATGAATTATATTTGATATTTTTTTTACTGTAAGTTTCATTGTTTGTAACTTGTATAAAACATTATCTCTGAATACTCTTATTATAGATGGATGGCCCTGTACCATTCTCTGAACAAGCAGAAAAGACAATTCAAGTTAATTTTTTCGACACACTGAATGTTTGTCGTCATTTATTCCCATTATTGAGACCTCATGCAAGGTTTGAATATAAATCTAGTTTTTTAGGATTTAAAATTTCAGTTTGAAAGTTTTACATAATTTATAACCTTTGTATATTATACTAAAAATTCAGAATTGTATCTTGGGATTAATAATTTTAGAAATATTTAAGTTTAAATTTTTAAGAAAATTTAAAAATTTTTAAGAACTTTTCAATTGAATGTTTTATTTAAACGAATGTATTTGTGTTAAAGTTTTATTTGCTGATATATTCTAAATTAACTTTTATATGTTACAAACTTTATCCAAGACAGGTTACGTTTACTATATTTATTCAAATCTAAGCTGCAACCCAAATTCTCAACATGTCTTTGTGAAAAATAAAAATAATGTAGAATGGTTTTTATCAATATCCAATATTTACAAAAAATTTTGAGAACTAATAAGTGAATAATTAATTTATTTTACCTGTATTAAAATTTTTTAAATACATACATGAACCTGTAATTGCTGTTGTCATCAATATCATGTTTAATTTTCCTCATCCAATGCATTTTCCAGCCTTCAATTCTAAACAGCATTAAAATTTGAAAAAAAGTGTGGCTTAGATTCGAATAAATATGATGTATATATTCCAATACAGTATATCATTCTGTGGTTCATAAAACATTTAAAAAATACTTGATGTAAATGCAGTCCTTTAATATTATTATGGCTTTTTTTTAAAATCAAATTTTAAAATTAATTTTAATTACCAATAACCTCTTATAGAGTTGTTAATGTGAGTAGTTCTGCTGGAGAGCTGACATTTATAACAAGCAAAAGTTTGCAACAGTTGTTTGCAAATGAAGCTCTTAGTGAAGATGAACTTTGTGGCCTCATGAAACAATTTGTAGAGTAAGTGTAATTACACATCTTTCTTTTGATATAGTTGATAAGAAATTGTATTTTGAATTGTTCTTGCATTATAAACTTACTTAGATTTTTAATTACTTAAAAAGTTTCAATCTTGTTTGTTTAAATAAAAAATGTAGTAAAATAATTATGTTTAGTTAGCATTTTTGAAATATATTTTCAAATCTATAAAAAATTTATTTGCATTTAATTTTGTCAAATGTATAACTCATTCTTAACATTTATAGCACTGTTTACCCCATTGAATTAAGAAACTTCATATGTTACATTTAATTAAAAAAAACCGAAAACATTATTAATTACTACTGTTGTTTAGTTTATATTTTTCATATATTTTTAAAATATATTAACTGAAACAAAGGATTTCAAATTTATTTAAGCCTATTATATGTTAATTTTTTAAAAATTTGTTTATAACTATCTAACTATAAATATCATCTAAAAAGTTTTAAAACATGTAGTATGAAAATTATATATAATTAAAAGTGAAACTATGTAATAGTACATCATAACATATTACTAATATCAATTCAAACTTAATATTAATTTCTTTTACAAAAATTCAAAATGAAGATAGAAGTTGTGTATGTTTTATCTCTATTGTTAATGTTTACACTCATGTAATATGTATACACAAAATATTTTACAAATGGAAAGTATAATTTAAATAAATTTCTTTGAAGTGAAGGAAAATCTGTATAAATAATCTTTTTACACATAATGCTTTTCCCATATCATATAAAAATACCAATAAACCATTTTAATACGATTAAAATTTCTCATTAAGAAGTGATTAATAAATAAAAATTTTAAAAATGTATTCTCCTTTCTATTTTACAAAAGAATTTTGTTTATTTTCTTGACAATATTAAAATATTTTTACTTTAATTCTTATTTTCTTTAGTGATGCCAAACTTGGTGTTCATGAGAATAATGGTTGGGGAATTCGTCCTTACTCTATTTCTAAGATAGGTATTAATGCACTAACTTTCATTCAACATAGACAATTTCTTCAAGATCCACGTCCTGATATAGTTGTCAATGCGGTAAGTTCCACTTTTGATTCAAGAGTTTTTTATTTATGACTTATTATTAAAACAAATGTATGCTTTATACTTAAGAGGATGGTTACATTATATTACATCTTATAACAAAAGTTACCAAAATTAAGAATCACTATTTTAGTAACATTACTAAAGCTTTAAAATATTTGAATTCCATGCTTATTGAGAAATCGCAAGAAATTCATTCAGAACTAAAATGTTCCATGTTTTTAAAAGGATTCAATATTAGCTTGTTTTTATTTATGAATTTAAAAACCATCATGCTTCATTCTGCGATTCTATATATATGTAGTTAATTGGACTTGATTTACAGCATTTTATTGGAAGAATATTTTGACAAGTGGAATCAATTAACTTGTTGTCTTTGAAGAATGGAGGAGACTTTTACTACTATTTTGATATCCACATGTTATTACAATCACACACAGATAAAGTGGCTACACAAATATGCACACGTCTAAGATAGTTTGCAAAAGCATTCTCTTTTTTGCTTTGGAGATCTCAGTTTTTTATAGTTTTTGTCAACCGGAAGCTTTTACAATCATATGATTTCTGGTAAAGGCTTTTGTGATTGGTCAGAATATGCAGATGATGCAATCATGTTTTCCAATTTTTGCATGAAATTCTATACTTCATTTTTATTACTAATACTAAGTAAATTCTTCCATCGTTTAAACTGAAACTTTTAATCCATTTTATTGTTATTTCTCATTTAACGACACTTCAGGGGCTTGCCTTCTTTAAGAAGGATTACATTTATGATCCTGAGGTGCCTGAAATATTTCCTTTATCCCTAAGATTTTTTAAATTTTGATAAACATAATTAATACAGCCGTAATGCTATATTTCATTTTTCAGGCTTTCTCTTTGTCATTATATCCCACACCTTTTTTCATCATTTTAAAATTTTATTTGCAAAAATTTCTCTAGATCAATAATTTTTCATAAGCTAATGAATATTTAACAGAGCTTTACAAATTCCTTTCCTTTAATTTTCCCATTAGTATGATTTATATACAGGTCTATGATTTATATTGTTTGATTTTAAATATTTGTTTTTGTTGCAGTTGTCATATTTTTTAATTGTGTATTATAGTTATAAAAATGTATCTTATAGGTTCATCCTGGCTATGTGGATACAGATATGACTAGCCACAAAGGTGTTTTGAGTCCAGATCAAGGTCAATATATTCTCTTTTACATTTACTTTTTCAAATGATTTACAAGCCATTAAATCTCTTCCAAAGTTTTTATTTCTTAGATTTGAAGTTCTTGAAAAGAATGTTTTCCATTATCTTAAAAATATTCCAAAGTTTTGTTGGACAGTTTTAAAAAGACCTTGGGTTAATAGTAGTCAAGTAGTTACAATCCGGAACTTTTGGTCACATTGTTTCTATTGAATTATGAGTTTAAGTCCTCGTGTTGTTGAAGATCCACCATATAGAGGGGCTGATACACATTAAATCTGTCATGATTCTCACATTGGCATGGTGTGGAAGTTTGGAGAGTTGGATGCCAACTTGGATTTTGTCCTTTTCAGTTGTCTAACATTCAAAATTGTGACGTCTTTCTCCAAACACCACTCGTAGTTTCAAAGCGCAACATAATTAAACAGTCAATAAAGAATTTCATTGTAAATGTACAAATTTAAATAGTTTATTTTCATTTCTGTATCTTTTATCTGTCTAATAGATTTGTTGTTTGAATTGACCCTTGTTGTGAAGTATGAAATTCACTTGCTTATATTGCTCATTTTGACCCAGAGTTTTACCAAAAGTCATAAGTAATTTTTTCCAAGCTATTTGATATTGAAAATACAGTGGAATATGTTTAACACGAAAATGCATAAAACAAAATATCGGTTAACATGAAATAATACAACGGTTCCGATTAACTACTATGTATTTTCGTGCATTTTTTTCTCTTAACACAAAACAAAAATTGCTTAACACAAAAGATTTCCCTTCTGGGAATGGACAAAGTACGGAAAACACCAGAGATTTTTAAGAGGGATGTAAAATGAAAGAGAGGTGATTTTGCATTATTTTTCTGTACCATTGGGCTTTCCTACTGTACCATCGGAAGAATTCATTGCTATAGATCAGTGGTCTTCAAACTGTTCTCCACACAACCTTGGGGTTCCACGAGTCACAATAAAAAATTGAAAAAAAAATTATAAATATGTATGCAAAAGGGATTTATGTTCTATAAAGTTGGTATAACTAGTATAATAAAGTCCAAACCAGTCATAAAAATTCTAAAATACCTACTGGATTGTGAATACTCTGTTGTTTATTATCCCACGTTCCATGAATTAATATTGTGCTCATTAGTACAATATTTTGCAAATTTAAAAAGGTTTCTAATGGTAAATGCCCTTTTTTCATTTGTAGAAAGAAGTAACATCTATAATGAAAGAGATGGAACAGCGTCTAAATTTTAAGTTCCAAATTCATGCAGAATACACTGAATTTCTCCTACAGCTATAAACATTTTAATACCATTCAGAGCAATGTATTTAAAATAAAAATATTTATCAACATATGTTGCAACTTAAATACAGAGTATGAAATGTTACTGTGCAGATAATTTCAATATACCTGAGCTTTGACAATTTGTGTAAAAAAAAATGCAACTGCATATCCCAGTTATTAAATATAATGGATGGATGGGTGAAACTTGGATGGCAAATTAATATTATTAATAAGTAAATTATATTAAAATATTTCGCTAAAAATTTTTAATAACAAATGCAATACTTTTTAATTCTCTTTGCATTAAGTACCTATAACATGTTGATCTACTTTAAATATTATTTTAAGACATATTCTTTTAAACATGTTGAATGGGGTTCCCCAAACAAGTTATTGCTCAAAGGGTTCCATGAATTGAGAAGTTTGAAGACCACTGCAGTAGATGATGATAATGTGTGTATAGCTCAATTATGACAAAAACGTTTTGGAGTTTGTTCAAAGCTAAAAAAAAAAATCATGGATACAGACTCTGACAGCGGAAATGAAATGAGTAATGCAGTTTCTGTTCCCATGTCATCCGAAATGAGGAACATCATAAAAATTGTGCATAGTTATTTAGATGTACATTCCAATGGTGAAATGAATAACAAAATGGATGACATCAAATAATTTCTTGACAATTTGATGCTGAAATGACAATGCAAAGAAAAATATATTGTTTTCCAAAAACACAATAAATGTTTTGTTTTTCAAAAAACTTAATGAAATTTAATTCAAAGTATCAAGTTCTTATAAATGTTTTTGTTTCATTGCTCTTTATTTAATACATGCATATGTACATATATCTATGTTAATAAGATGTACTCTAATAAATTTAATTTTGTTGAATATATGGTTTTTTTTTCAATATCCTTTAACATGAAAAAATATTTCAATCCCTTTAATTTCGTGTTAAACCATTTTCTCTGTAGTTTTTAGAAAGTATATTCAAATAACATTTCAGTTTTGTTGGTTATAATATTTTTGAAATTTTGTTAAGATAATTCTTGAAATAAGCCTTTTAAATAAGTTCAAATATTCTTATAAAATAATTTATTTAAATTTATCAGGTGCTGAGGCTCCTGCTTACTTAGCTCTTTTGCCTCCTAATGTCAAATCTCCTCGTGGTGAGTTTGTCTGGAATGATAAGACGATCAAAAATTGGGAACGATTTGAAGATGAATGAATATGGATATGACATATCAAAAGGTATTTGTAACTTTATTTAATCTTTTTTGGTATTTAAAAATTTATTTTTTAACAAATTTTGATTATTTTATGCATGCTAGCTGCAGAATTTCCTGTTTTATCACTGTTATTAATTAATTGCAGGCTACAATTTGGAATTCTGAAAATGAATTGCGGATCAATGCAGTTCTTTGAAAATTCTGTAATTATATAAATTTTTAATATTTTGTTATGAATATTACAAATTGTTTGTTTTTTTTAAATAAAAATTATTATTATTATTAGCAGGCAGTTTTTTCTGTTATTTGTAACAATTTATTATCTTAATTTAAAAAGACTTAATTATTTCAATATACTTCATTAAAAAAATGGACACAGACTATTTTTATATCATTATTTTTATTCGTAATAGTTTCTGCTTGTGATGGGAAACTTTAAAAATATATACAAATATACAATATAACTTAAAAATTATCAAACAATTTTATTCTTTGTATTTACAAATGAGCTATCTATAGGAACAACTTCTAAATCAATATGGCAAAATATAACATTGTTTCTAAATATGCATATCTGAAATGCAGTATGTATATATTTTATATAAAAATCATCACAAATGTGCAACATGTTTTTAGAATAGATATATAAAGTTTAGTTCTAATTTTTTATTACTTTAATTAAAATAGGAATCATGCTGATTTAAACACTACTCCAGATTTTTTGGTAATATAAAACAGTAATTATATTATAGAATTGGCTGCAAATATACTTTTTCTCCTGTTTTCAAAATGGCAGTTGTAAAATTTTACATATACAAAATTGCAATTCTAAAAAGGACATTGTCCCTGAAATACAATTTACTGTATAGAATTTTACTACATAGTTTACTGGCTAAGGAAAAAAATCTTAACAAACCTACTAGTATATGTAGCTATTTTTCTAAAATACTTATTTCAAAAACTAAGTATTTTACAGAATTTTTAAAAAAATCCTTTCTGGAAAACGACATTCAAGTATAAGTTTGCTAAGTAATGGAGAATGTGAAAGAAAAATATATATGTGAATGGTGTTGTGATATATCAAGCAGAGAGATGATACAATTTGGTCAGTTATGAATTAGAAACAAAAAAATGCTTTGAAAGTGTTCCATACTTTCCTCTTTTCATCCTAAATATATTCATCAGTCTTTTGGTCAGAAAAGAAATTGCACTTGATGTAATTTGTTTTATGTAAATACATAATTTTCTGGTCTATGTTGGTAAAATCTACAGTTCTTCGACATAAGTAGATGGGAAAACTCCCATGTTTCCATTAAGTTCTCCTTGCCACCAACCATCCTCTGTCTTTTGTACTAATATGATGATATCACCTATAAATGGGGAGAAAAATTATTTATTATATTTAGAAACAAAAAGAAATCTTTAAATGTTGTATTTTAATTTTTGGATTTGGAAAAAATGATTCCTTTTTCTTCATTTAAAGGTTAAGAATTAAAAAATCAAATTCATTACAAGTATAGGTTTATTCATAATTCCCTTCATGGTTTCAAAGCACTATATAGTAAAAAACTAAGACAAATACATTATAAAAGAACATTTGAAAGCATACAGAAACAATTCAACTTTTATTTACATATTTTGCAGGTGTTCTATGTGTGAAACCTTGGTTACCTCGACATGGTACTATCAATGTATTGACAGTACAAGTTATTGGAAAACTTGGTCTATTATACAAGATCAAGTTTTGTATGCCTTTTGCGGCATGATGTAGCAGAACTGCATGAAAGGATAAAACATGCTTTGATAGTACCATATTTAGTTCAGTGTAGCAGGAACTGAACTATCGCATCGATGTATGCCATGTAACCAAGGTTTCACACATAGAACACCTGCAAAGTATGTAAATAAAAGTTGAATTGTTTCTGTATGCTTTCTGAATGTTCTTTTTTACTACATTTGTCTTAGTTTTTTTACTAAAGTGCTTTGAAGCCTTGGAGGGAATTATGAATAACCCTGCAGAACTATTATATTATTTATTAAATCGACATTATTTGCTACAAATTTGATTTTGTACAAAAAATGAAAATTAAGTTTATTATTTTACTATATATATTGATTATAGCTCGTATTTTCTGTTATCCATGTAACACTGCCATACATGGCACTGCATTATACATTGATAAATTATTTTAATTGTTGTGAATATAACAAAGTAGTGGTTAGTAGTCTACAATAGTGTTAAGCAGTTGATATATGCAAGCGACATTTAAGAATTGAACATTTATTATTATTTTACATGTATTTTGATTAAAATAGAAGCTTTGAATAGAAGTACTTAATACTCTGAAAATAATTCATGTTAACCCAAAATTCAGAAAATAGCTTAATTTTTAATTTTAAATTATGAAATGATTTGCTAAATATGAATCATTGATACAAATATATAACCTATTTTTTTTTCTTTCTCTCTCTGATTTTGGGGTCAACATCAATTATTTTCAATGAGTTAAATGTTCCTATTCATTGTATTATATACATATATACAAATTTGTATAGAATGAAGTAATTCTAAAGATGTTTTATACAATTGTAATAAAATATACTTTCAGTTAATCTAAAACAAAAAGATTGCTTTAAAATTTTGACCAAAAATTATCAATAGATACAATCAATGAATACATACTACCATAATATTAAGGAAGAGCAAAAAAGATGATCATATTTTATGTACTCAACCGACTTTTAAATTTTACCATATTAGAAGTTTTGAAAAAATTTGCAGATGCTAATATTATTAATATTTTAAAAAATAAAAGTACTAAATGCAATATTTACTGACTCATTTTAAATAAAAAAATAAGATATTGGATTGTATAATTAATGATTTTCTTCATATTGGACGTTTTGCATCACACATCTGAAAAATCGACTTTTTGTGGATAGGTAACACAGTTCCTATCCACATGTGTACCTAATTACTGCAAAGTTTTACATCTTTCATCACTTCAAAATTGATGGCTGTGTACTCCAACAGCTGGACACTGGTAAGCTGGAAATTCAGAGTGTAATGCGAGGTGTCAGAGGGAAACCGACCCAATCCCAAGATCATGGAATGGAGAGGAATTCGTTGAAAAACACTGAAGAGAAGGTCGTGGGGCCTTCTCCCTCACAAATATCATATTCTGAACTCTAATGAAATAACCAATATAATGAATAACTTCAATGTAAATGTATGTACTGTAATAATAACTGTGACGTTAATAAACCAATTATTTAATTTTCTAACTCTGGCGCTACCATTAATTTTCTCAAATGGCACAATATGCAACATGATGGCATGCATGCCATAAGTTGCAGATTGCTGCTCTTGAAATCGTGTAGATAATGTGGAGTGTTAGCATATTTTAAAAAACATTTTATCATTAATTTGAGATAATAGTTCTTGTTTCACAAAAATTTCTGGATTGTTAAAAATCAAAATTGAAGTCTGGTATATTTTTTGAACAGTTAATCAAAGTAATCAAATCTTTCAAATGTTAAATCTGCCAAGGTTCAAAATGTTAATGTTAATATGATATGAAAGGGCCAAGTCAGTCATTGTCATTTGATCGTGGTTAAAAGTATGGAGTGTGTCACCAAAATAAATAGTCCTTGTGTTGTTTCAAAATACCATTTCAATAAACAATTCATATATAATCAAGTTTGTGGTACTCAAATTTTATTTAAGATGATAAATAGATCTGTTGTGTTTCCAGATGCTGCAAGAATCCAAAGGATCAAATTAAACTTTAGGTAAAAACTTTTAAATCGAATTTTATTAGATTATATATAATTATATTTTTTAAATGTATTCTTTTAATATAGTCGATCAAAATTATAAAATTACCTGGATGAAGAGTTAATTCATCACTCAGTTTAGCTTCATAGTCATATAAGGCTCGACACTGAATCAGCGAAGATACTCCATTACAATGTGACGGTACATTTGCGTACAGATCAGTTGGAGTATCTTTTAGAATAAAATGAATGATATAAATATAATTGAAAGTGTATGTGAAATATATTCATAATTCTATATATAATACATATTTCTTTTTTATTTTTTAATAGAAAAGTAAAATTAAAGGTATGACATTTTTTAAAATAAAGGACAATGAAATATAGTTAAGAATTTAACTGAAGTATTAATTAATGTTTGCAATAAGTCATAATTTTTCTAAATCTAATACATAACCTAACCTCAGTGGTGCAACAGCCATAAGGACCAAGACCTACTGTGCCATCTAAATTTTCATGACCTTAGGCACTGAGATGAACAGATGTTCCGGTCAGGTGGTCAGTCCGACACAAAATCTTTCTATATATATATTAACAGTCAGACCTCTATATAACGAAGTTCTAAATCCCAGAAAAGTTTTGTTATATTGAAAATTCGTTATATAGAGGTTCATCTTTTAATAAAAGAAATAAACTACAAAAAATAAATTTTAAACTCATAAACATGTATATACTAAAAAAAGTAATTACTTCACACCTTTTTAAAATTAATATATTTTATCTTAAATAAATAAGAAAGAAAGAACAACTGTGCAAGGAAAACAAGAAAGAAGAATGTCAAAAAATTCATTGTGTTTTTAATATTAAGAAAATAATTGTATACTAAAATTAATGAACTTTAAAGACATTTTATAATTTAAGGCATTCAACTAATATTAAACATACATTATTTTATAATTAAAACATGGGACAACTCTACTGAGGTTGAAAGAGGATATCGAAGATGTTTCTAGTGAACTGGGCAAAGGGGGTTAAAGTTTGCACTTGTATGAAACGTCCAGAACTCTGTTGCTCTCGGCGAGTTAGGATCTAATCAAACCAGTTCAAAATTTATGACCCCCGCAAAATATGTTAGAGAGAATAAATTTTTTCAGAATACTTAAAAAAAAAGGGAGAACAAAAATTGAATTACAAAAGAAAATGTTCATTATATAGAAAATGCACTTCGCTGTAGAGAGGTTATTTTACGAAGAAAATCGTGAAATGTTCAAGTTCCACGAAAAAATTCGTTATATAGAAAAATTTGCAATATAGAGGTTCGACTGTATATGATTAAAACAGAAATATTTTAAATGCTTATTAGTTTTAAATCCTGTATATTTTTATTGAATTTTGATACAAGTTTATGAATAGTTAAAATTGATAATTTCTAATATGTTTAATATAGGTATTCTTATTTTAACATATGTAAAAATATTTAGCTTATAGTGCATTGAAACTGTATACTCCTTTATGAATCATCCTGTATATATATATATAGAAAGTCAAGTATAATGAATAGTACAATACCTTGCACTTGAGAGATATCAATGTCATGGGAATCATTAGATCCAGAACCACTGCTTCCAGAATTTCTCCTTTCCATTCTAACCCAGTGGGGGATTTTTAGAACTGTTTGGAACATGCCCTGAAAATATTTATTGTTAAAGAACAGAATTATATGTTTTAGAATTCTAAGGAGTATTTATAACTTTTTTGATTAATGAATGGTATAAAACAAGCTATTATTTTAAAACTAATTTAATTTTATACTATACACCAAGTGGTCTTCAAACTGTATTCCACAGAACCCTGGGGTTCCATGAGGCATACCCAAGGGTTCCACGAGTCACAATAAAAATCTGAAAAGAAACTTAGAAATGTGTATGCAAAATGGATTTATGTTCTGTATGAAGTTTGTCTGACCACAGGAATTTAAAGCTTATCTCTGTCATTAAGAAACTGAAAACTTTATTCATACATAATAACTATATTTAGCGATACTTTTAAAACTATTATTATAATATAGTAAAAGAATATTAAAATGTTTTATCTTTATATGTAGTACCTACTAGATTTGTGAATATTTTTTTATTATCTCCGGTTTCATAAGATAATTTTATTCTCGTTAGTACAGCGTCTCGCAAAACTAAATAGTTTTCTAATGAAAAATGCACTTTTTTGCATTTCTGGAAAAACCTACAATAAAAGAGAGGGAATAACTTATCAACAGATTCGATGTTAAAAATCTAAAACTAAGCAAGAACAGTTTTTAAATTTTATGTTGCAAATTCTTGTAAAATACACAGTATTTCTCACACAGATGTGAATATTTTAATGCAATTCACAAAACAATGTGTATAAGTGAAAAAAATATTTCTTAATGTCAGTAGCTACAAAAACAAAGCACAGAAACTAATTAAACTTGGAATATGTAATGCAATTGCTGTTAATCTCAATAGACTTCGATAGTTTGTGTGAAAAAATGCAAGCCCATATCCCAGTTTCTAAACATAATGCATGGGTAATTAACTCTTTTGGATCACAAATTAATTATTAATGTGAGTAAATTGTATTAAACATAGAATAAAAATTTTTTTTAAAATAATAAATACAATACTTTTTTTAATTGACTTTACTTAAAGTACCTATAACATGTTCATCTACTTTAAATATTAGTTTAAAATACATTCTTCCAAATATGTGTGTGGAATAAGGTTCCCCAAAAATACTTTCTAGTTCTAGGGGTTCCACAAAAACACATTCTAGTTTTAGGGGTTCCGTGAGCTGAAAAAATTTGAAGACCACTGCTATACACACATTAAGGGTTTAATAAATACAACAAACTTTTAAGCTAAACAAACAGTTTATTAATGAATAAATAATTTATTTACACTGCAGAAAAGAGAATTTATATTAAATTAATTTTTAAGAATTTATAACTTTTGTCTTTTGTGGGCTAAATCTTATAAGAAGGACATCTTTAAAATTTGAAATGATTTATATGTTTATAAACATAAACAGTTTATAAATTGATATGATTTAAATCAACTTTGATTTATTGAATTAAGTGTATGTAATATCTGAAATTTTGGGAGTTGAAGCTATAATATACTTGAAATTATTGAAAGTAATAAACACAATACCTGTTTATTTTTTACTTCCATATGAGCAAATAATGGATGAGTTGGCTTATTGCGGCCATCTAGTTCAGCTATCGTGCACTGCATTTTATACCTGGTGGCTTCCAAATACGTCAACATCGCTCTCATCTTATAACACAAAAAAATACATATTTTTAACAAAAAATTGTTTAACTCAATTTTATTATTCAAAGTATTTTTTAATTCGCTTTTATTGCTAATTTTAGTATTAAGATTAAAAGATTTTTGAGAACAAAATTTATTTGTTCAGTTTTTAATGAAAAATATTAATTATTTTTAGACTGGTAAAGGAAAAATTTTTAATGCCACGTTTGCAACTTTTTGAATTATATGGCCCAATTTGGTCGAGAGGGGGGGTATGTCCCCACGTTCGATCCCGGGTTATCTGAGAAAACCATAAAAAGGGATTCTGCCTCAGTCTTGATTTTGGGCCCGGGTACAGGTGCGTTGTTTACAGGTTTTTCCCCGAATATTTCATTTAATTTTTAACTTTGTAATTTAATTTGTTAAAGCTTATTAAGTTTATTATTTTATTGAAGTTTATTTAATGTTACCAATAAATCCAGGAAAAAACATTTATGGACTCTATATAGAATTATTTTCATAGCACCACACACACGCATCAGTATTTAATATTAAATCTCAGTCATTAATGTTTAAGAAAAAACTTAGTAGTATCGATGCAGTTAGTAAATATAATCAAATATTGTACAAGAAGTTTGTAAAAATAAAATGTTGATGCATATATATATATAAAGCAACAATAAAAGGTTATAATGTATTAACATTGCAATAATTAAAAAAAAATAAGGTAAAACTTTCTTGAAATTCAATCAAATGGAACTTTTTTTATTCGTCATTGTTCTTAGAAAATCTTCTAATAGCATCATTCTAATTTAACTTTCATTTTATTTTTAAAACTTTTACTGAGTATAAAAATCACTTACATGTTGTAGTTTTTCAAAGACATCTTGTTGAGCATCAGCATCTCCAAAAGTCGGTGTCTCTTGGAAAACTTTAGCTAAATTCTCAACCCCTTGTTTGCCTTTCCTTTCAAGTTCTAAATCATGTTTTAAAAGTGATAGAAACCTCTGTAGAATTTCTTTCCTTCTTTCTTTTTTCATCTCATTGCTAAGATTTTCGGCCTGAGAACATTTAAAAATAAATTTTTAAACTGTCAAGGTATCAATTATTGTTTGGCAAGTACAAATAAAGCAAACATTTTCAAAAACAAAAAAAAAATTTCTTTCTTTGGGCCCCTCCCTCTTCAAAACCCGCAATATATATTATCCCAAAATTTCTTTTGTTCGAAAATGTATTATCACTTTTGTGAATAATCATCAAAATTTTACAAATTTTTCTGGGGTTTTCATATTTATTTTAACTTTATAATAAAAATAGTATATTAGAGTCCCTTTGGATAAATATAAAGTAATGAATTTTTTTAAAATTTTATTTAGCCCAAAAAAAAATTATATATTTTATTTTGCCTAAACATTAAATAACCCGAATTCTTTTTTGTGTTTCCCCCAAATTGATCCTCCTGTTTGTTATAAATTTGAAAGAATCAACGTTTTTTTTTAAGGCAAAGGGTCAGTTTCGTGAAATGAGTTCCTCAAAATGGAAAGTACCATTCTTTGTGATCTGTCTAGGCCAAACACCAAATGACCCGGGCAGGGGTAGCTAGGTATCAAAAGGCCTGTGCAAAAAAAAAAAGGGCCCTAACGTGGTTGGGTTTTATCAAGTAAAAATATATGTATATTTTAAATATAGATACAAAGCTACTTTAACACCAGTTCTTTAAACTGCTTTGAAAAACAGGGGAAAACAAAACTACAATACCTTACATATTTAGGAATGAGTTTTTGGTGTTTTGGCCCGTTTATTTTAACCCGGGGCCTCTTCCAGAAGGTTAAGGAACTGAGTTTTTGCAAAAAATTTCAAAACTTCGGTTAAATCCAGGTTTGATGCGACTTTTTTTCAGTTGCTATTTGCGATAGATGCGAGTCGATTGACTCATGCCGTTTCTTAAATAATTTTAATGTTCCAAATGATCTTTCAGCTGATGTGACTGGATTGTATAGAATAATAATATTGCTGTAAATACCTCTGTTATAGCTCGCATTCAAGCTCTCCATATTTGAACATTATTTCCGTACATAATTGGTAAACAATCCATGCCTGGGTTCATTTGGGCAGAACTAGGTGGTAATATTAAGAAATTAAAGGGAAAAGTTTGGGCCTCTCTCTATTATATCAAAATACTTATTTTTTAAATTCGTCTCACTTTTGTAACAAAGTTGTTTCACCTGCATCTAGTAAATACTGGTCTTAAAAAAATTGAATATTTAACAGACTGCAATCATACTTATAAAACGTGTATTTAATTGAGCTAAAATTGTGTCTAGTACCTAACTGAAAACAGTAATTTTAAATATTTATTTCCGGTTTTAGAAAGCAGTGATCAGAAACTAATTCATCAAAATGGATTTTTTAAAACTTTCCTTTGCCTTTTTTCAGAAAAATGGGGGTCTACGCCATAGTTTCGTGAAGTTTCACTTGCTTTGAACTTGAATAATTGATTCAAAGTCGCTTCTGTAAATTTGCATCTTCAACAGCGGCATGTTCAATTGCAATAACTATCGAATTTCCTTCAGAATTCTTCTCAAGCAACACTGTAGTGGCCACATTATCTATCTATCTGTATGTATAAAGTCACTATTAACAGAAGTACTGGAAGAAGCTGACTAAGAAATTTATCAATTTCGGGTAATTTTTGTTTACTGTTGTCTCTTCCTTGGCATTGTTTGCTCTTAAACGCACCACTGGGTTTCTTTTTTTTTTACTCATAACTTTAGTTTTCTAATTTATGCAATAATTTCGTATGTGCTTAATGACGTTGAAAGGAAGCAGAAAGATAATGCTACGCTACAAGATGTCGTTGGGGAATCCCTGGATATTGTAGTGTACTTTCGTAATACCGGATGATCCTTTCTCATAATAACGGATCATCCTTACTCATAAGAACGGATCATCCTTACTCATAGTAACGGATTCTTGATCCTTACGTCTTATTGGCTGTTAAAACCTACTATTGAATTTCATTGGTCAGAAGAAATGTTTTCTGGCATTTCTTCTGTCTTCCCAGAATTCCACTCTGAGGAAGGGAATATATATACTCGAACTTAATTATTTGTTATGTTGAAATAAAGGTTATTTTTGTAAAATCACAGCAATTTTACTTGGCCACTCAACACAATACACTAAAATATTAATTCATTTATTCTGGAGGATAGAACTCACCCATCAGAGGGTTTAGAGTTACAAAATGGTTCATCCTGATAGACAGGAAATGATACAAAAAATATACATTAACAGGAAAATGCAATACAATATTATGATAATTTTTTTTAAAAAAAACCTTTCTTAAAAGAACAGGAGAGGGGCCAAATTATATATACATCAGTAAATTGCAGATACAAGTAGATTGGGAAATGTTGAAACACAGGAAACTAGCTTATTATGAATCATATTGTTATTAAAAATTTATATATAGCTTAATATTAGATTTGGACCCATTATAAACATTTATTGGAGAGAAAATTTAAAACAAAATGACATGTTATTATTGTTTTCCATGTATATAAACACAGATAAAGAATAATAATAATAATGCAATAATCAAATGATATTTAATTACTGCGATATTTGTTTCTCAACTCTTTCACTTAGTTTTTGTAAGTCGATCTCAATGAGTGTATTTGCGCATCGTAATTGATGCTGCAGGTTTTGGTGCGTTAAGTTTAAGCTAGATTTATGTTTAATGAATTTTATTTTCGAAAAAAAGAAAAAAAGATTCGCAGGAACAGAAGCAACATGATAAAATAGAAACAGTTCCAAAATTTATTTGTTAAAAAAAAAACATTAAAAGCAAAAATATTGTACAGAATAGTCGTATTTTGTTTCTTACGGGCTGCAAAATTATTCAAGGCGGGCTGCGGGTTGGCCACCCCAGGCCTAGACCTATCGGTGTCACTAACTCTAGAATTTGAACTGGACATGACTACCTCGCGAAATATCGGCAGAGATTCGGTTTAGTAGATTCCCCAGCTTGCCCTTTATCACTGGCGTAGCGAGTCCTGAGTGGATCAAGTATCAACATACTTCGAGGGCCCTTTTTGGAAAATCAATAAAAATGATCATTTTAATAAAACTTATCTGGAAATGTTGAAATATAATATTTGTTGGGGCAGTGCTAGCTACGCCTGTGCCTTTTATGTAATGCTAAAGACATGCTTTGTTTTTTTTTTTTCCCCAAAAGGGGCCCAATGCGAAACATCATTGTAACTTTTATTGTTTTAAAACCTCTTTGGGTGCCGTCAGGTTGATAGGTTGCGTTGTTAACTTACGTCAACTTTGAATTTTAGAAAACATGGAGATTCACGGAGAATATATTCATTATTACAGTTTTCAACTTCAATTTCATTTTACTCTAACCAACTTTTTGAAAACCAAATTCATCATTTGAAAATTAAGGGATAATAGAACCTACTTCTTCCAAATACTGTTTGGCATTTCAAAACAAACAAGGCATTCAAACCTGAACCTTGTTGTGATTATTTCTTATGGGGAAAAGAAATAGTTACACAAGGGATTAAAAAAAAAAAATTCCCAAATTTTGAAAAATTTTTTGTTGAGAATTTATTAAATTGTAATATTTAATATTGCATACTATATTTCTTATCTTTAAATTTAAAAAAATATATTTATAAAAAAAAAAATACTAAAAGTTATATTTAATTCAAAACATGGAATAATTTAACCCTTTCACTCAATTACAGAACCCTTTTTGTATTTTTTTAGACAAAAAAAGGATTTAATGTTCATTTTTAAAAATTAAAAAAAAAAAAAGATAATGTAACCTACAACTGACCACAATTTGCTGAAAAACTGGATGTTTCATTTTATCCAATTAATAAATATTGCATGTTCTCTCTCTCCAAATCCCTTTTAATGATGTTCTTTTAATCCATTTTAAGCATTTAATAAATTATTCCCACACTATACAAATTAATATTATAAGAAATTTGTTGCCAACGGTTATACCATGCTGGAAACACCGGTTCACTTTTCTTGCAGAAATTACTCGATATAGCAGTTTATAGATACATGCTGTACATTAATTTCTATGTGATCAAATCATGTAACAATGGCGTACACAAGGGGTGAGTTTGGGGATTCAACTCCCCATCGACCAACAAATTTTTAATTATTTTTACCATAGAGATTACCTTCTCGGCGCTTTCGCGTGTTTTTTAGAATGTACCCCTTCCATAAGAGAAGTTTATGTACGGGACGCCATGTTATGCAATAATCAAATAACAATCTCTAATTTTTTTTCTCACTTGATATTTAATTCTTGTCAATTACAGTTTTCAATTGGATTTTCATTGTTAATAATATTTCTTAAAATTTTATAAAAAAAAAAAAAATTATGCGTTATAAAATTTATATTCATTTATGAAATAAAAATATTGTAAAATCTTACATAAAATCTGGTGGATTTGTTCTGGTACATTCGGTCCCGTTCCTCTTATTTCAATAAGCTTTTGTATGTCTGCCGGGACATCGACTGAACTCACTGTGGTTTTGAGTCTTTCAGAACACTAAAAAAAAAAAAAAATATTCTAAGCGTGTACTTTTAAATTAAGTGCATTTTGCTTGCTTATACGCGTTATTATTGTTGACAAATATGTGTACTCTTTAAAAGAAAGTTTTTGCAGAAAGCAAAAGTTGGCAATAGCAACACGTGATTGCATTTATCATGTGACTTTGACATCATATGGTTTTGCAATAACTATGCTAAAGTTAAACTTACTCCGTCTAGAAATAAATATCCTTAAAAATAATATTTTTTCTGAAAAACCCCAGAATTTTTTACATGTAATATAAAAATTTTTTTATCCATGTCCGGTTCTTAAACGTGGTTTTGGGGCCCCCGGGGTCCCCCAACCCTTTCTGGGGAGACCGGAAAGTTCCTATTTAAGTTAAGTTTTCCCCTTTTCAAAAAAAATCAAAGGTTTTTGTGGAAAATTAAAAGGCGCAACCCTAATAGATCGCTTAAGTGCCCTCAATGAAAAAACTCTACTAGAACATATATTTCGATAAAGAATATAATTGCTTTTTAATATTCAAGAATATTAATTCAGTTAAAGGGGAAAAAAGAAGTGTTAAAAAGGTCTATATTAGTATCAGAGGTGGTTTATTGAGGAACCTTTAAATCTCTCAAGGCCGAGTGGTAGCGTATCGCGCTTCCACACCACAGGTTCGGGGTTCATCCGGGGGGCGTCGACCGTTTTCATCCCTTATGGGTGATAAAAAGAACCGCTTTTTGGGGACTAAACACTAGGGTTTCGCTTAGGCACCACCGATCGGGATACTGCTCATCACCCAGCGCCCAATGGGCACAGTAGGTCTTGCCCTCACGGTTGTTGCCATGAGTTTAGTTTTTTGTTTCCCAGATGTGTTGGGGGGTCAGGGGGGATGCAAAAAACTTGGGGTCCGCGATGTTAGACTGATACATAAAGGGGGACCTCGGCTATCGAAAGTTTAAGATCTACTGCACTATGTTGCTTAATTAGAAATAACATTTTATCCAATTGAAAACATAGCAAAGTGTATTGCATTGTGTGATTGTAAAAACATACGAACCTGGATTAAGGCAGGTCCCATTTGACTATAATGATTAGTATACTTCTGTACAAAATCGTGCATACTGTTGAGGCGGTCTTCCTCTAAATGTTGGGAAAGGGGGTGGGGTTTTCCGCTCTCCCAACCCGTTCATCTTTTCAGCTTTTATACAGGAATTATAATAATCGATATCAGCTCTCGTCAGCAATTCTTCTGCTTTACGCTTCTTAGCCTCCAACTGAAATAGTAATAAAATAATTATGAACTTAACCATGCATGGTACAAATTAAAAGTATTTTTTTGTATTTTTATGAGAAAAATCCCCAAACAGCCTATGGCGGCAAAGGGAATATTTAAGTCCCGCTACAAAAAACAAAAAAAGAAAAAAATATTTTCTTTCAAGTGTGATTTCATTCCCAACCGCTCTTTTATTTGCAAAACCAGGAATAAGAAACCTAAGGCAGCTAGATCAAAAATGGCTTTCTGGTGAACTTTGTATTACTTGTTCAATTTTATTTGCAGTGGGGGATATTATATTTTAAAAAAAAAAAAATATATATTTGATGATAATTTATGTAACATACTGGCACTTAAGTAGCATACTTGCTTTGACGCTTTTTGAATGTATATATTAACATATTTCACCTTTACAGGGCACTATAAGGTTGCTAAAAGTTAATATGAGTATGTAACTTTTTGTTTTAGTTTGTTTAGACGTAAAATAAATAAAAATTACAACTTAACGATGAGTAGTATTTTTGGATCAGTTGTGTAGTTGTATTAGGCATTTGTTTCATTACATTTATTTACCCCCCAATCAAGTACTTTTATATTTCCCCACAATATTACACTTACCGAATTAACATAAAACATGTGGGGGAAAAACATAGTATTATGTTGTTACATAACACAATAAACTGAAATAAATAATACAGCGTACGGACGTGTTTTATCAGTGGCACCAGTTTTTCCCCTCTAAACGTTCCCGTTTATGTAAAAAAGTTCAGCATACGTTCTATTTTGACATTCTGTATGAAAAATGCAGGTATTGTTATACGACAATCTCCAATTTTAAAATGAGGGGAAATGTTTTCCTGGGTCATGAAAGGGTATCGAATGCTTCAAGCGTCTTAGACTGCAAAGTTTCAGAATTTTGAAATTTAGAAGCCTAACAGTAAAATTAATTTAAAAAAATAATAATTAAAAAAATGTGCAGCTTATAGTACAAAACCGAAGTTTCAAGATATTAGGAGACAGCCATCCCACAGCTATGTCTGAAAGGACCGCGCAAGCTAGAGGTGTGGGATTATCTAAAGATGAGACATTTTGTGATTCTAACACAACTTTTATTAAGAATCTCTTAAATTAGCCATTCTAAATAACAACTTTCTTTTAAGTGAGAATAAAACCACAAATTAAACTGAATATTCAAGTCAGATCGCAAAACTAGATCAATTTTAAATTATTTTAATTAACTCCCTAATCAAATTTCCCATACAAAATATTACCATAGATACCCTCCTTCCTTTTTGAAGACACTCCTATTTCACTTGTAGGTAAGAATACCAGGCCTTATTAATCCTTCTTAAAATTAATATTAATGACGATGACGTATCCTTCTTCCTGGGTTTTAGGTCGTCCACTTGTTCCGAACAATTCCACACTGATCTAGGCTTGCCGTCCCATCTCACCAAACTCTCTATCCTTTTAAAGTATATCCCATTTGCATTTTCGTCCTGTTTTTCTTCGGATTGGGTTGGAAAATTTTTGCCATTAATCGTGGCCGTCAAAGAACTTAGGGTTATGTTAGAAAAAGAACGCGAAAACGTACAGAGTGTCCTCTAATTTGATGAAGTACCCGTTTAAAGGATTTCGGGGGATTTTTCCCCAGGGCCTCGTCTCGTTTTCGACTAGGCCTTAATAAGATCATGATTCAAATAATTTCAACGGTCAGATGTTTTTTCCGGTTGTATTCTCCGAAAAACTGGGAATATCGGACAATATGTCAACTGGCTACATGTGATGATCGTCGTCCATATATAGCAGTGGTCTCCAACCCCCAGTCCATGGATCAAATACTACCGGTCCGCTCAAGAAATATTAAATTATTTCCCTTTTATTTACTGTGGTATAGTTTTCTTGGGTTTGGACTACTTTTTTGAAAATCCCTTTATATTCCTCGTTCAATTACTTTATATTCATTTTTTGGTGTAGCTCTACTTTATTCTGAAGTCACGATTAAATACAGATAAATTAAAATTATTAAATCAAAAGACTAAAATATAAACAATCAACGTCCTCCCCCTCAGCGGGCTGCGGTAAAATTAACAAACGTTGACCGGTCTGCGGCGATAAAAAGGTTGAGGAACACTGATGTATAGGACCTATCACCATACATCATCATTATTCATTGTCAAAAAGTAGCAGTCGGTTGAGCCGGTTTGCGCTATTTGTAAGTCATGCACATTTATTTGTTTTGGATTATTGTTTGTACGAGTATCTGACAACGTATGCTGCGTACTGTCTACTTTTAAGGATCATAGGTGGCACCTAATATACATTTGTGTAAGGACCCAGGGCTTCAAAAAGTCTTAAGGTATCCGAATACGTTCAGAACCGTGATTTTAAAAAAGCGCATAAATGGATAATTTTCATGATATTTAGTGTCCCTTAGATTAGAATACATGTAACAATTGTTTTGGCATTTGACAAAAAAAAATTTAAATACAATATTTCGGCAAAAAAAATTTAAATTAGAATAACCTTTTTCAAAAAGTTCTCCTTTTTTTTGAAAAATGCTTCTATTATAATAATATTTTGCCTGTATAACTCAGACCTCTGTACAGAGGGTCAACTATGATTTTAAAAAATTTACATTACGAGTTACAACCCCTTGAAATAATTTTCGGCGTTTTTTTCTTAAAATTTCTCCCTCTGTCGTCGTAAAACATGAATAAACCCCTTCTAAGTTATATATTTCAAAAAAATTTTAGTTGGGGGCCCCTGCAGAGGTCTGAGCTATAGACAGGCAAAAATTTTTTAAATAGAAATTTTTTCACAAAAGGAAAAATATTTTTAAAATGGGTCATTCTATGTTCATTTTTTTTCAAAATATTTTCTTAAATAATTTTTTTTTGTAATACTATTCTGAAAACAATTTTACATCATTTTCTAAACTAAGTGACGCTAAATATCAAAATAACATTTATACGCTTTTTAAAATCCGGGGGCCAAAAGTGGATACCTTGTCCCTGCTAGTTTGTTTAAGAAATGAATAAAAATTCAGGAAAAACATCATTCATACGGCATATTTTTTAGTTTTGTAGTTTATCTCATACATAAGGTGAAATAAAACTGAACATACTTTAAGGTGCGTGTGTGCGGGCACAGAAATTAAGGGATGCGAATGATACCTTGGATCACAAGCACAAGAAAAAGACATAAATAGAAAATATAAATTATACAGTAATTTAATCTTTACAACAGTGTTAAGAGTAGTTAAACATTGTAATTCAAATTCTTCTTTCCTTAAAAGAAAATACAGCTCAGCGGCAATCTATGCTTGGTTATGCCAACTGAGTAATTGGAGGTCACGGTTGCATGTATGTGAGGAATACATGGAATTTTTTAAACTATACCTAATCATTCCATTGACATTATAACAATCAATTATTACGCAATTTTAAGTATTTATTGTAAATATTACAGTACAGAACTTGTCAACAACACGATGTTGTAAATAAACAATTTATGTCCTCAATCTTTCAAGTCTATTTTTCTTATATTTCAACGTTTCACTTAAGCTTTAGCATTTCTACGTAAATTGTTTTTAAAAAATTGTGAGTGCATTACCGTTTCTTAAAATTTGTTGTCTGAATCACCAAGTACAGTAAGACCCCGCTTAACGCGGGGGATACGTTCCATCAAAGTAAGGTAATGCGAAACAGCGCTAAACGAGGCTATCTTAACATGTAAATAATGGGATTAGGGAAAGATGGATATAGAAAATTGGTTAGGTATTAAATTTAATAATTATGTTTTTTTTTTAATAAAAATAAAACCAAGCATTTATTTCTTACAAAAATAAAAACAATATAAACCAATATATACATATAAAAACAAATAAAATTCTAAGTCAGTCAGATCATTCAGTCTATTATGTGTTTCCAATTATCTGCCTTGTTGTCAAGAAGGCATCCTGTTGAAGTTGCCAAATTCAATGCAGCACTAATTTGAGATGGACGTTCACCAGAATCTAATCTTCTAATCACTTGCATTTTAGTTTCCAGTGAAATGCTTTTTCTGGTTGCTTTCTATTCTTGTTTTTCATTATCACCCATGATAAAAACTAAAGATCATAATATTTGTCACTGTATTAATCGTTATAGTATTATATAAATTTATACTTACAATAATGTAAACAAATGTTTCAAATAATAAATGCGTCCGAACCCCCACCAACAAACACACTCTGTTTCGATATGGTTGCCGTATTTTGAAAACCAAAACGGAGAATCCCAAGCCAGGAGCAATTTCGGGGAATCCGAAACCCGGTTAATAAAAGGCGCTAAACCGAAACAAGGCTCAAACGCGTTAAGCGGGGTCTTACTGTATATTTGCATGTCGTCGGTCTAATTATCAGACTGCGTAACTCCATCTGGGATGCTAATTTGATACAGTAGGGCTAGGCGCCAAGTTGTTGTTTATGTTCGTCAAGATAGGCGATAATATTACAATCGTGAATTGCAAATTAAACAAAACAAAAAAACTTTTTGCATATCTCAGCAGAACAAAAGGAAAAAAAAAAAAATGAAATTTTTAGTCTGTAGATCTAATAGCTGATAAAAAGGATTTTTTTAAAATTTATAACTCCCGTTAATATCTTGTGAGTTGATTTTTGAAAACACCTTCCTAAACTGATCTCTGCTCAGCAAAAGTAACTCATTGTTACAAATTTTGTGTAATGAATTCTTAAAAATAGTGTAAATAATTTATATCTGGAAGTGTAATACATTAATATTACTTCTTCTTGCTTGCATTTATTTTATAAGCTAAAAATTCCGTCTCACCCACCTCCCCTTCGAAATCTAGTTTTTATTATGAAATAAAAAAAATAGTGATTATACTGACGAAGGAATAAATTGCGCGGAAGTACTGAGGCATGGCGTAGACAAAACAAAGGTAGCCGCCAGCCACCGCTGCTTGGCGCGATTAGCGAATCGCGCTAAAAAGAGCGCTTGGCGTTAAAACTCCTTATATCAAATCGCTAGTCCGTGGAGTTACGCAGTCTGATAATTAGGCCGACGATGTGTAAAAATACTCACTTTATGAATGTCTTTCTCCGTGAGGAGTTTTCCTTTGTTGAGCTTGCAGTCAAGAGCCTGCTCTTGCATTCTCTCATTTTCGCGGGCGCATGCGTAGCTGATTTTCTTGGCTTTCAACTCTTCGTTTCTTCTGTCATTTAAGGTTTTGAAGACCTTGTCCACGCTATTTTCTAACTGGAATGGAGAGAATAAGATAGTTAGAATGGAAGAAAAATATATAAAATCTTTAATTATAGCCTGTTTGAACAATTTGGTGAAGAGTTTATACATCCATGAAAAAGCAATTTTTTTTTCTAAGTTGAATCAGACCTCCTCTAAATGAATTTATAATAAAATAAAAGCCTACGAGAGATATTTACACAATTTCTTCTTCTTCCTGAGAGTTAGATAGAAACTTCTCTCAGATAGACTATTGCGGTAAGTAGAAAAGTACTTTCCAACACTTTAACCCTTTATCCACCGCATTATGATTTACTGTAGTTTTTTTTCATGCAATATTTTTTTTGGATCACTACATTGAAAATTAAGGGATATACATAAACAAAATACTCAACTTTGGGAAATTTAATCCATTAGAGCTAATTAATTAATTGAAGATATTCCACTGTAAAATTAATTATATACACTGTTCACTTAAAACAAACAGTCAAATCGTTTTCTAAGGTCTTCATTAACATACATAAAAAATAAGACACTTAAATTTTGACATTAACTATTTTTTCGGGACGAAAATGATAATCTTCGCAATCCGGTGAAAACGCCTTTAGCTGAAAACGCACTTTCTGCTATAAAACTATTCGCCTTCCCCGCTAAAATACTTATCCTAGAACCCGTGCTGCCATATATCTTGGAAGAGTGGATTTCAAAGAATATTCCTACTAAGTATCGTCAGAATATTCGTAAAAATGGTTATTCTATGTAATTTTAAAGTGAGTGGTACTTATAAGTACCCTCGATCGATAAAGGGCTAATCGACATATGCGCGAATTCTCCACTATACATTGCCAAATTTGTACGGATGTAAAACACCCGACGACTCCAATAATTTGAAAAATGACAAATTTATTAATGGACAAGGATGAACAGATGACTGCACGAAAACAAATCGCGATGGATATACTGATAAAGTATCACAGACAATGCACAAGCAGATTCTGAACTCGACCTGTCTCAAAAGTGCCTTACGGAAATTTCCAGAGGCTACTCTAAGGTTCCTTGGCGTTATAAATTCTCGCCAAATTTGTCAGCAAATCTGTCCCTAAGGGTGAAAAATCGCTAACCTGGTAACTTTCTTCACGTCTTCTAGGGTTGCCATAATCCTATTCGAGTTTACGCTGAAAAAATACTTTCTCTGTAAAACTCTTTTTCTCAAAAGCAGTGTATCATTGCCGGGAAAACAACGCACTTGGTGTATTTCGGCAGGGGAGAGTCTGTGTTTAATAATCTCTTTTAGAGGGACAGAAATGACTTGAACATTAAAAATAAAAGAATCATACATATTTGGGAAACTTAAAAAGATAGAGACTGCAGTATTTTAAATAATGCAAACTGAGGACAGTTTTTAAGTTTATGTAGAAGTTGATTTTAGCTTTGTATGTGTACAATTATTTTATTTAAAATTTTAAGCAAATGTAAACGTTTTTCTCCTGCATAAAAGCGTTTTATAATGGTTTAAAATTTACAGAACATTTTTATTTAAAAAATGAGAACGAAGTTTTATATGAACTCAGCTTAAAGAATCCCGCTTAAAACAACAACCAAAATCAAAATACAAATTTTTCAAAAGTTATTATAGAGAATAATCAGAAATGTTGTATTTTAAAATTTAATTAGGTCTCAAAACGCGCGCGCGCGCGTGTGTGTGGAAGTTTCATAAAAGAGATAGTTCAGTATCACATCCCCGATTAATTGAAAGATTTTCATTCTTAATTACAAGGTTCATCGTTCAATACTCTGTTCTCCAGTGAATGCCAATCAATATCGTACCATTATCGCAGAATTATAAAACTTGTAAAGAACCTTTTCATTACATTAAAGAAGAGGGAATCTTTGATAAATCTGTAAGATAAATGTATCTGAAGATCAAAATAATATAAAAAAGTAGGCGATACCAAGCTATAAAAAAAGATAATGATTTATGACTGTACTTACGAGCTTCCTTTGTTTGTGTTGGCACTCCAATAGGACTTTTATGGGTCTGACTACATCCTCTTCTAAACTACTAGAAAAACACCTGCACGAAAAAAGAATTATTTTAATCTTTTTGTCAAATGCACATAATACAGTAAAAAAGTAATTCATATCTCAGATAATCGCCCACAATATAGTTTCAAACAGAACTTATTTTTTAGGTTTAATATGTAAGTGTTAGATTCGATGACAGGATGCAGGGCCGGCTATAGCAGTTTTGCCACCCCAACAAAAATGGAAAATGCCGCCCCTTCTCCAAAGCAAAAAATTATAATTAAGAAAGATAAATTGTTCACATAGATACACACCAATAAAACTTGTATAATTCTTGTGAATAAAAAAGCAGAATAACAATATTATATATGTATATATATTACTTGAAGTCAAATACAAAATAATTCGAAATTAAGAACATAATTACCTATTATTGCAAACGAGTAAAATGTAAGAGAAGGAATCATCCATTTCAACATGCCAATTTCTTTTACTTATAATGGGGATCACAAACGTTTATTAAATTCCTACTTTTGAGCTCACTTTCTCTATATATTTATTTATTTATTTATTTATCTTGGTGGAATTTTCAATCGTTAATAAAAATACATTTTAAAGCCTCAATTAGCTGAAATTTTATATACATGAAAATTTTGGAGGGCAATACAATAATTTAATAAAATTAAAAAAAATTTAAATTGTTTTAAAAATTTTTTAAAGAATTACAAATACAGCCACTTTGGGCATCATTTTTGGCGACTTGGAAAAACCTTTTTTTGTTAAAATTTATTTGAACTGAAATTTTATTACACGATTGTTTTGAAAGACCAAAAGATACCTTTAATGATAATATAAAATTAATTACCACTTAATGTTGTGATTCTGTCTTTTGTATATAATATTTATATTAATTGTAACTATTTAATTAAAAGTAGCTAAAATAAAATTTTTCTTTGTTGATCTAAGTAGGAATTGGCTTAAATTTTTTTTTATATAACTTGTTTTAACTTATAGTAACTACACCAAGATTAAAATAAAACATCTCCTATGACTCTCTCTATCCACATAAAACTCTTATTGCCCCTGTCCTCTTTTGGATAGCTGACAATGCACGTCGTATCGGTGAAAAGAATGTCCGTTATGACCATACTCCGGGATGAGGAGAAGGTTATTAGTGAAAAACATTGCTATAATGTTTGCATTGTTGCTTATAATGTGTACAATCCAAATGTAAAAAAATACAACTAAAAAACAAATATTAAAAAAAAACGCACAATTTCTTAGGAGTAATGAAACGTTTAATATTATTTTAGATTAAGTAATGGCATTAAAAGTTATCTTAAAAAATAATAAGAGAGGATTTTTTTTTTAAAAAAAGAAAGAAATTTGTAAAACAAAAGAACTAGGAAAACTGATAGATATATTACATAACATAAAACTAACAACAAAATTGCAATTTGCTTTATACACAAATCGTAATCAAATCAACTTCGAAGTATATATAATCAAATGCATATATTTTTTCCCGTCTTTTAGTTAAAATACAAAAAGTGTGCATTAGTGTTGTACAAATTCTTTTGAAAAATGTATTGTTATTTAACTTTAGAACAAAGACTATGAAAATAAGCTCTCTCTCTCTATTAACGTATTTTAAACATGTTCTGCAAGATTTTTGTTCGAAAAACACTCAGAACATTTCATTTACTTAATATAATCGCATAGAACAATCTTCATATTACACTATAAGTCAGACTTAGTATGTTTCGAATATTTAAAATCACATTTCAGTTATATATAAAATCTTAATACACACACAACCATAACAAATAAGTTTATTACATTACTGTTGTGTTTATGCTACATCAACTGATGTTTAAAGAATCCATTTTTATCTTAAAATATCACATTTTGATCTCCGCCATTTTTTTAAAACTTAGACATTCAGTTTATTCTGAAATATTGAATGATAGCGGCATCATATAAGAAAACATTTTAAGATATTGCCCTGATGTTGCGACAGGATTCACGCGAGAAAATAGAACTGACGGATACTTCGTTACTCCTAACAGATGTTTAGTTGAAAAATTATCTTTTAATCATGTAAGCAGAGTTTCGGTCTTTTTGGAACACTTAATAAGTGATGTGTTCATTTTCTTAAGCTGTTTGTTATCTCCGTCTTGTACGTTTTTCCAAGCTTAATGATTTTTTCTTTGATCGGAGAAACCTCAAATTTCGAAAATATTTAGAACAGTGGTTTTCAAACAGTGGTCACAGTGGATACTCGGAGGTTCCCATCGCCATTCTAAGGGGTCGCAAAGCTCTCTCATTAAGTGTTAAGATTTCCTTCCTTTGCAGATTCTTAAAGATCTCTTAGAAAAATTGAAAGATACATCATAAAATTGCTGCGAATGAGAAAACTCTACCAGAGCGTTTATTTCGATCAAGAATATTATTTCGGTTAAGGGTGTTCAAAACCTTGGGGGTCCATGATGTCAGGCTAATACATGAAGGGGAGCCGTGGTGGTCAAAAGTGTTAGAACAGATAATCTAGAGTATTCCGCCACTCTTTTAAGGTATCCGACTACGTTCGGAACCGCGATTTTGCAAAAGCGTATAAATGGATAATATTTATGATATTTAGTGTCACTTAGATTAGAAAAGGTATATAAAATTGTTTTAAGAATAGTATTACAATAAAAAATTATTTAAGTACAATATTTCGACAAAAAATGAACACAGAATGACCCATTTTCAAAATATTCTTCTTTTGCTAAAAATGCTTCTATTATCATAATATTTTGTTTGTATATAGTTCAGACCTCTGTACAGAGGCTCAATTAGAATTTTTGAAATATATAACTTAGAAGTGGGTTTATCCATGTTTTACGACAACAGAGGGGAGAAATTTTAAGAAAAAAACGCCGATAATTATTTCAATGGGTTGTAACTATGAAAATAATGTGAATTTTTCAAAAATCCTAGTTTAGACTCTCTGGAGAAGTGTTTACTTTATATAAGCACAACCACACACAATATTATTATTTTAGAAGCATTTTTAACAAAAGGAGAACATTTTGAAAAAAGTTATTCTAAGTTAATTTTTTGCCGAAATATTGTATTTAAATAATTTTTTTTGTCAAAATGTCCTTAAAACGACTTTATACATGTATTCTAATCTAAGTGACACTGAATATCATAAAAAATATCCATGTATGCACTTTTTTAAAATCACGGTTCCGAACGAAGTCGGATACCTTATAACTAAATTTATCTTAAAATTCTAATGGCATAGAAGTAAAATATGTATTCCTTTATCACATCTGGTTGTCGGTTTCTATAAATATACACTTCATTTTCCTGCTGACACAACTAGATTTTTATTCCATATTCTCTTGTGAGAATATTCGGAATATAATTTAAATTTAAATTTATTTATTTCGTAAAACTGTGACTTTGTTGGAAAATACAAATTTATACTAGACTGACCGATAAACGTACATATATATATGTAGTATACAAATTAAATGAACGTTTTCATTTTAACTGTCAATCGAGATAATTTGTTATCAAAAATTTAGTTTCTAATAAAAATTAAAAAGAAAAATTTTTTTTTTCAGCTGCATAAATATTGAAAAAATGAATTACGTATATGAAAGTATTCAAATGAAAAATGTAAAAAATGGATTTATTCATATTTCTAATAATTTTCAATTCATGACGGTCATCATGATAAATGTAATCACGTGTTCTGTATTGATTTCAAAATTGACATTACAGTTCCACTTGTTGTTCTACTTGTAAAAAAACAAGTAATAAAACAATTTTTTTTAAATTCAATTCTTATTTAGGTCAAAAATTTTTATTTCTGTTTATTAAATTTAAATAATGAATTCATATTTGAAAAACTGTATCAACATCGAGTGTGTCACCCACTACAAGTTAAAAAAATATATTTGAAGCCAAAAAATTTCTTAGAAACATTTGCTGGCGCCATCTGTTGGTGCTAGTTCTAACTACGTCAGAAATAACGCATAATAAATTTAAAATTAAAAAATAAAATTTAACTAATGAATTAATATTTGAAAAAACTGTATTAACATCAAGTGTCATCCACTACAAGTTTTAAAAATGTATTTGAACTTCAGTGGATGAATAAAAAGTATTTTATTGACGAATGAAAATTTGAGCAAGATATGTATATAAATAAATAAATATTTCTAGGGAGAGAGTGAACTAATAGTAGGAATTGAATAAGTTAAAATGACAAATTATAGATAATTGGATTAAGATATTTAAGTAGGAGGATTCTTCACAAAGTTTTTCGAAATTACTAAAATAAAAGTCCTTACGTTATACGTGACCTTATAAATCAAGTGCATTTTGTTTACTTATGTACATTATTATCGTTGATCGATATTTTTTTAAAAGAGTTTCAGCAAAAAACAAAAGTTGGCAACATACAAGCGCATGGGAAACACGTGATCGTAGTTATGGGACTATGATGTCATTTGAATTTAGCCCATTGGAGATACACATGTGAATATTTCTTTGGTTCTTTAAAAAGTATTACTTGGCAACAATTTTATAAAATTGGAAGCGAATACAAAACACAACAAAAACATTAATTTGTTTATTAAACATATATATGTAATGAGAAAAATTTAGAAGTGCATACTAGGTCGTGTCGAGTGGTTGATTTAAACAATGGTGAACCAAAGGTAGGGCGTGGCCGATGGCGAGTGAATGACTGTATATTTGATACATTTTCCATGTTGATTGATGTTGTTGATTGATGTTAAGTATTCAGTACTATTGATGAGGCCATTTGGAACATTAATCCAGTTTATTGCATCTTGAAACACATAACTATAAAGATAGACGGCACAACAAAGACAAACACAGAACGCGCGACAGGCGGCTGAATTACATGAAGGAAAGCAGACAAAAGAGAACGATTACACAAGACTTTTGTTTTTATACCAGAAGTGCAAGCGCGTGACTATTACGTAATAGTAGTTTTAATTGGATAGAATGGGCGGGAGAGGGATTTTGGTTTAGAATTAAAGGTTATTTTAAATATTAGTACAAAAAACTAACAAAAAGGATACTAGAGGGAATTATTACATATATATATATATATATATATATATATATATATATATATATATATATATATATATATATATATATATATATATATACACACACACACAAATATCTGATCATAAGGATTGAAGTTTTCATCTGGCCTTGATATTTTCTTTTCTACGTAACTGCTACACAAAAATGGAAGATAATCGGGATTTAATACTTAAGTTCAATTCTTTCAGAAATCCATTTTTAATTTTCCATATGCATTACTCAGAATTTCTTATTTATCCACTATACTTGAGAGCCAGTGGATTCTTTCTTTAAAATACTGTTCTAGTTTTGTTTACTTTCTTACTTCACTTTTTGTAAAACTGAAATAATTACTAAAAAGAATTTTGCCAATTTTCACACATTTGAATTGCCTTTTTATATCTCGAACAATAAACAATTGAAGACGGACTTATTAATTTTTAATTCTTTTTCTGAATATATTACGGTTATATAGTATTCTTATCTTGACACAGTTTTTAGAAAAGAAGATGTCCACGCTAATTATTACAAGGAAGAATTTGAAATACTGAATTTCTTTTTATTTGCGTTAAAATAACGAAAAGAATATTCGTGAGAATTCTTTTGTGCGTGTGTGTGTGTTATTTTCCGAGTAAAAAGACTCATTAAATATCCCTTACCTGTGAGTATCAGCTTCATTTTCCATTTGCAGAGCAACTTCCTGCCAAGCATGCTGAGTAGTTCTAAAAAATGATAAACACAATAAAAATAAATTTACGATATAAAATTCAAATCCAGATTTGTGTTCAAAATCGAACAGAAATAAAGGTTATCTTACCCAAGAGTTAACCTAGTTGCTTTGTTGATTTTTGCTGCGAGTTTTGACAAGTTTTTGGCATACGTCATTTCCAATTCAGACCTGAAAAAAAAATATAATAATGAATGTACAATTTTATTTTTCTCTGATACATTTGAAGAATACTCCATATTTTGAATTTTTTCATAAGTTTCTGATAACGTTACTTTTCACGGTCAATTAACTAGAGTAAAATAGGGTTAATGTGTTCTTTTTTTTTTTGATACACTTATGCGAAATTCTAGTTTTCACATAATAACAGGGTTTGTAGACTGAAAGGAATTTAATAGCTTTTTACATACAAATCATAAAAAAAATGATAAATGATATTTCAAAAGAGACTGCATTGTTTAAAATAAGGATAAAAATATTTACTAAAGCATACATTTGCAATTTGTGTAAATCAAATTTGACTTTCAAATCGATTATACGTATAAATTTGGATACTATTTTGTTTTTTGTTAAAGCAGTGTTCTGGATTTTCCTTCCCATTATAAATATTAAATTTAAGATATTTACGTTCAGTCACAATCTTCCCTTAAAAGGAGGACACGGAATACTTTTTCTAAAAATACAGAAAGAAAAAAAAAAACATTGTCTTGAGTAAAAGTGGAAAATTTTATTTCTTAGGTAGCTCTCAAATAAGAATATAGTTTCAGTAACCCCTAAGAGACAAATTTTAATCAATACTTGTAGAAATGTTAGGAAGAGAAGTATGGAAAATTTTCTAATAATCAACGAAAATTATTTATTGTTTAAAAAATATTACTTCTGTCATTAAAATATAAACTGAATTGTGTACAACTCCAATTCAAAATAACACAATAACCAAAAGGCATTGTATTGTACGAGGGTGGTCTGAAAAGTTTCCGACCTCAACGTGAAAATAGCACCACTTGTCAATAAAAACTAGTGAATTTCGTTGTTCATCTGTTGTCAGTTACTCACCAAAATTTCATGTAACAGTCGTTTGAGGGAGTTGATATGAGTGTTTTTGTGAAAATGGACAAAAACGAGTATCGAGTTGGCATTAAATATTTGTTTTTGAAAGGTAATACGCCGACGCAGATCAAAAACGAGTTGGATTCTGTGTATAAAACTCTGCACCATCATTTACCACAGTGAAATTTCGGGCAGCTGAATTTAAACGTGGCCGTAAGAGCTTGATAGACGTTGAACGTTCGGAACGTCCAAATACTGCAGCTACCGACGAAAACATAGCCAAAGTTCACCAAATGGTGCTAGACGACCGCCGAATTTAAGTGAGAGATAGCAGAGGTTATGAACATGTCAAAAGAACGTGTTTGTCACATATTAAATCAACATTTAGGCATGAAAAAGCTGTCCGCGCGTTGGGTACCGCGTTTGCTCATAGACCACAAACGTGTTCGAACGAACGTTTCAAACGCTCTATTGGCGCAGTTTAGGCGCAATAAATCCGAGTTTTGGTGCGATTAATTACTGTAGACAAAACTTGGATACACCATTATACGCCCGAAACAAAAATACAGTCCAAACAGTGTGTGGACTGCAAGGGGGAGCCAACTCCAAAAAAAGCAAAAACTGTTTTTTCGGCTGAGAAAGTGATGAAGACTGTTTTTTGGGATAGTCATGAAGTTACTTAAATCGATTATCTTCAAAAAAAAACCCTTACAGGAGCATACTTCGCATCATTACTTGACAAGCTGAAGGCAGAACTTGTGGAAAAACGGCCACATTTACAGAAAAAGAAAACCCTGTTTCACCCAGACAACGCACCATCTCACACCTCAGCGGTTGCCATGGCGAAAATCCACGAATTACGGTTTGAACTGCTTGACCATCCATCGTACTCACCAGATCTAGCCCCAAACAACTTCTTTTTGTTCCCTCATTTAAAAATTGCGCTCGGAAGACAGAGATTATCTACAAATGAAGAAGCAGTCACGTTCATGAACAATTATTTTGCAGAGAAAAACGCCGAGTACTATTTGGACGGGTTACAGAGATGGGAGAATCGCTGGGAGAAGTGTGTAGAGTTACAAGGAGACTATGTTGAAAAATAAAAGAAAAGATTCGGAAAAAATATCTTGAATCTTTGTTAGGTCGGAAACTTGTATTAAATAAATATTGTATTAATGTATTAATGCCGAAATATTGTATTTAAATAAATTTTTTTGTCAAAATGTCCTTAAAACAATTTTATACATTTTTATATTATAATCTAAGTGACACTAAATATCAAGAAAATTACCCATTTATGCGCTTTTTTAAGATCACGGTTCCGAACGTAGTCGGATACCTTAAACTACAGACTTGAAATTTAGTAACCATGTATCTTTTGTTGAGTAGAGTTCCACTAAAAGTGGTTTTTGCGAAAATCAACTTTGAGAAAGTTATGGGACTGGGGGGATAAAACATAATACTTTATCAGCAGAAATTCAAGTCTTGTCCTTTTTAATTCAAGAGATGAGACTTATAGCTTAATGCTAAGATATCAATAACTTAAAAACTATTAATAGTCATACATCATGTAATACTCAGTGAAGCGCAAGGATAACGGTTAGCACGTACATAAAGATTTGTTTGAGAATCAGTTTTAATTAATTGGGAGTTTAAAATGAGCCGTACGTAAGGCAAACTCAGCTAATTTCTATTAATATACCAGATTCTATTGATTCTAATTTTTGAGTCGTTGTGATAATTATTCGAATAATTTAAATTTTTGGACAAAATTCCCCGCAGAAAATTTTTGCAATACCATACAAATTTGTTATACTATGCTCACACACATCTACTAAATATATAAAATGTAACTCTTCAAAAATGAAACATTCCTTTCTGCCAAAATAAATGCAAACCTACACTATTTTGTACTTTATATTTCATCTTTCTAATATTTTGAATTGGAGTCGTAGAAGACAAATGCAGAAAATAACAGCATCAAAAAAGAATAAACACAGTCAAAGAGAAATAGCCATTTCACATTTTTCTGAAGAATTAGCTAACTACTTTAAGGTATCCGACTACATTCGGGGAACCGTAATTTTAAAAAAGCGCACAAATGGATAACTTCCATGATATTTAGTGTCACTTAGATTAGAATACATATATAAAATTGTTTTAAGGACATTTTGAGAAAAAACATTATTTAAATACATTTTTGCAAAAAATTAACTTAGAATAACCTTTTTTCAAAATGTTCTCCTTTTGTGAAAAATGCTTCTATTATATAATAATATTTTGCCTGTATATTGCTCAGACATCTGTACAAAGGCTCAAATATGATTTTTGAAAATTCACATATTTCAGAGTTACAACCATTTGAAATAATTATTGGTGTTTTTCTTAAAATTTCTTCCCTCGGTGTAAACGTGGATAAATCCACTTCTAAGTTATATATTTCAAAAATTCTAGTTCAGCCTCTGTACAGAAGTCTGAGTTATATACAGGCAAAATATTATTATAAAAGAAGCATTTTTCACAAAAGGAGAATAGTTTGAAAATGGGCCATTCTATGCTCATTTTTTGTCAAAATATTGTACTTGAACAATTTTTTATTGCAATACTATTCTTAAAACAATTTTATATACATTTTCTAATCTAAGTGACACTAAATATCTTGAAAGTTATCCATTTATGCGCTTTTTTAAAATCACGGTTCCGAACGTAGTCGGATACCTTAATGAGCTATCTCTAATGAACTGTTTCATAATTAATTATTGTGTTATTGCTACAGGTCCTATGGTTCATCAGCTAGTTTTTCTTATAACATATTTTTCTGGTATTTCAAGTATATTGCAATTGATGGAATGCAAGATGAACAACTAAACTGCTGCCGGATCTCTTTTTCGATGACATAAATATTTATTTGTTCATGTCTGATTCTTTAACCATTTGAATAAAATAGAACAGTTATATATGTTTGAGTTAGAGTTTATTGTAATACATATAAGTAGATAAGAGTAGGTTCCACAAATTGGCAAAACAGTGAATAAAATTTAGAAATATATACCCTGTTCAAACTCCTGGGTAATCAACTGCATTGTCTTCAAACAGAAATATGAAAGAATTATTTTAATAATGCATATTTTGTTTGTTTCAGATATTATTCGGTGTACATATATATGTGGGTATACATACACACAACTGCACATAAAGTTTCAGAAAGCACTTTCTTTTATTTTCTAGAAATACCAAAGATACTCTGGTGCGCGACTAAGCCTACTTAGGACGAAAGTAGAAAAAATCCTTTTCCAGCTGAAAGGTAGTATTTGGTTTTTATAAGCGAAAAACAAACATGTATATATTACTGTATTCATTATCTGATAAGGTCACCTTAAGAAAACTTTAGTTGGATTGTTTATTTTTAAAAAAAAGTACATTATATTTTTCAAGTGCCTTGTCACTAATAATTAATTTACTAGTTGAGGTAATAAGAACTCAAATGTATGAAAATGGTTGGAACACAAGAAAATGGTAAATGAAGAATTAACAGTCATGTATGTACACATAATTTTACTATATTTTATACGAAAACAGTAATTGAACAAAATAACGTCTAAATAAGCCTTATATGTTAGAAACACACATCAACGGCACAATTCTATAAAAAAATAAACTGAAACACATACATTCATGAAAACAAAAGTGTCTTTTCTGCAGATTTCATTCGGAATTTGATATGAATTAACATATATATATATTCACTCTGAAACGCATCTAAATATAGAGCAATGGACTTCGTAATTCTCAGCCTTAATCAACTGATGAGGAAAATACCCGAGCTAAAATTCCATTCTCCTAATTTCGACGGAAAATTGAAAATTTTGAGGCTTCGATTTAATATACAGTATCCTAATTTTTCAACGTAAGTTTTAAAAAGGAAAGGATTCGAACCCTTGACGTGTGACTCGTCCGTTGTCGAGATCGTATATAACTATCGAGATAAAAGGTAAAAATCTACACAAAATCTGTTTCTGCCCTTCTATTTAAAATGAACAGTCTAGCATATTTTTTGATAGAATCTTTCCAAATCAGAGCTACTTGAATGCTTCAAATACACTCATGGATAAAAAAAATTAACGCACCAAGAAGGAGTCGTCAAAATGAAACAAAATTTTACATACATAATGACTATTTTGATATAAGTAAATGATTAGAAAATCAAAGAAAAGGGATCATTTATTTCAGAGAAAAAGGCAAAAGAACGGAGGATTTAATAACCTGTTGAACCCCTCTATATATATATATATATATAGCGCGAATGCATGATGCGATACGATCGGTGTTGAGGCATACAAGTTCTGTATGATGTCTTGAGACGTTTCGTTGTAACCTTGCCTCTAGTTCGTTCAAACTCGTGGGATGCTCAAATCGCTGTCCCAAACGATCCCAGAAATGCTCGATTGGAGACAAATCTGGGGATCGGGCAGGCCAAGGAAGGGTAGTAACAGTGCGGAGAGTCTTGTGACACCCTTGCTGTGTGAGGCCGAGCATTGTCTTGTTGAAAAATAGCTCCTACGAGCCGTTGCATGAGTGGCAACACATGTGGTTACAGGATGTCATGGACATACCGCTGGGCTGTCATGGTGCCCCGGATCAATACTAGGGATGACCGTGTATTGTTGGCAATGACACCCATACCATCACACCAGCTGTGGGAGCGGTATGTCACTGTAAAGCAAAGGCAGGATTGAAGCATTCACCACGAGGTTTCCACACACGAACACGATTGTCATCGCTGCTGAGATTGAATCTGGTTTCGTCACTAAAGACGACCTGGTTCCATTCCGCTGCAGTACAGTTTCCTTGGGCATGGATCCAATCCAAAAGGAGGCGTTGATTGGTGGGCGTCAAAGGCAACACACGTAATGGACACCACGATCCCAAATGTCCTTCAGCCAAGTGCCTTCGTATGGTTCGAGAAGACACAGAAGCCCCTAGTGAAGGTGCTACCTGTGCCTGGATGGCAACCGATGAAGCAGTTGGCTTTACGCGTGTATTTCTCACGATGTGGCGGTCTTCTCGACGACTGGTCTGTCGAGGGCGTCTTGAGCCTGGTCTTCGCGTAAATGACATCTCTCAGATCCACTGGTCCCAACACCTCCTCACAACACAATCAAAGCGGCCTAATTGACGAGCTACTCGCCAAGCTGACCACCCAGCTTCCATCATGCCGATGATTCTCCCCTCTCAAACTGTGACAGCTGCTCATATTGTCTTCGAAAATGGCGTAATGACATGTCTACCTCAGCTCTTCCTTTGTAAACGATTCAGCACACTCAAACAAGTCGCTGGTCATCGTTGGGCGCTGGGACGCGAAGCGTCCCTCCGATGCTACGGAATTGGGCTCTGGGATGTTGAGAGGCCTGTATGAACTGTGTGAGCTCCCATTGGTGACTGGACGTGGAAGGTAGGCGGGGCTAACTTGAGGGTATGGAGTGGAATGGAGAGCAATAAATTATGGAACTGGGATGGATACAGTGATCAAACACTCTTGCTCGTTGCACTGGAGTCGGATAAAGTTAAACTATAGAGTCGGAAGCCTGAGTGGGTCGCATGGAAATTAAAAATAAGAAATTAAACACTCAAACAAACTTTGGTTACCTGTTTTATACTCCACGGAGAACGACGTTAAACGCCCTCTACCGGCTGTACGTAATGCGCAATCACGCTGCATTTCTAATCATTTGCATATCTCCCCGACATGTACCTTCATGCCAAGTTTCGTTACGATCTCGCAGTTATTTCTTGGTGCACTAATTTTTTTTGTCCATGTGTATATGAAATGTGTTCAGAAGAAATCCGACCATAATTTTTCGTATATACACAAATGAAGCTAGAGGCGTGGTTAGATGCATGCATACAGACAATTCTAATGCAAAATATAAATGTTCCCTACTTGCAGAAGCTATCAGTCGGCATGAAGTATAAGTGAGCATTGTAGCATTTGCGTTTTGCACACACACACAATGAAATGAACGAAAAACATCGAAAACTTTACTGAACTAAATTTTATCTAAAACTTAAAGATCCCAGATAAGGGGAGAAACACCAGAGAAAAAACATCTAAAAAGGAACAAGTTTTAAATCTACAGAAGGGAGCATACAGAATGCAAATTACCGGTTGCGCGCCATTTCAAAAGAGGTATTCCAGCGTTTCTTCTGATGGTCGAACCTAGTGGTCAAGGTAACGGACGTGCCTGGCGCGTGTCATGATTTCGAGCCCAGTACCACTGAAAACCCGCCGTGTAGGGGAGTGATACACGTTAAATCTGTCGAGAGCTCAAACGTCCTCCCGTTGGTGCGGTAGTTAGGAGAGGGGGTGCCAGCTCAGGTGTCGTCCTCGTCTCTTGACCATGTTCAAAATTACGGGTTCCTTCGCCAAAAGCCATCATGTAGCTGAACCGTGCGACGTCATTATTCACTCACTTTGGCGGTCAGAATTGTTGAGAGATGTATGAAAGCAACTACTCTTTGAAGGGTAAGATTATTCACAGAGAGTTTTGATTTTATTTGAATTTACGTCGCCCTATAAACCAACACGAGGGCTATTGATGATGAACCTCGTAACTGCGAACCATGGTCAATAGACGAGGACGACATCCGAGGCGTCTACCCTCTCCTAACTTCCCCACCTTACTAACAGGAGGACTTCCAGCCTCAGAAGATTTAACGTGAATCAGAGCCGTTCTACAAGGTGGGTCTTTAGTGGCACTAGGTTTTGAACCCACGACTCAACAGCACTGATCACGAGTTCGCGACCATGACCATTAGGCGACGACGACCAGCATTTATATATAGAAGAATTACTGATAAAACAGTTGCCAAAAGTAGAGATGCCTGGAGAAAACTTTCTGAAGAAGGCCGGGCTGTCGAGTCATTGAAAGAAGAAAAATTACTGATAAGTAAATTTGGGATATTTTTAAAACACGCTCGTATAAATATAGCAACTGAAATCTCCTTTCGTTCTTTCAATTTAAATTACTATCATAAGCTACCCTAATACAAAAATGCCTTGAGTAACCGTTAGATAATTCCCGAGGTTTTGCATTATCCTTCGTTATCTTTCGAAATACGCATTAAATTATCATTATGATATTGTTATTCAGACCATACTAGTTTTTATTTAATTCATCTCCCATTTAATGAATTTACAGCGTCGATAATTGTTACCTCAATAACTCTGTATTCCAGAATTTAAATCTAATAACAACCATTACCACAAAGACGTTTTAAAAGATGACCTGGGAATATCAGAAAAAAAATTGCGGAAGAGAAGTTACTACAGATGTCTTCAGCGTACATTAGTGAGTCTTTCAGCTGACTCATAGAAGACGCGGAGATTTAATTTCATCGTCGTGATTTACTCTCCATTGTTGCAAATGTACGACCATAAACGGATGCTGTTAACGATCTCACAATGGATGACCCGGAAAACAGTTATATTTTTGGCCAAGGAATTAGAATTTACCTCCATTTAAAAATAAATTGAGATGATTGTAAAATTTATATACTATGAATTAACGATCTGTGTTTGAGCGCTGATGAAGACAAAAAATTACAAATAATCCTAAATTAGAAGAAAAAAAATGATGGGTTTATGAAGCGTATCACATATTTAAATTTGTAAAAATGACTCACAGGTTTAGTGCTTTGTCTAACCATAGTTACTTTTATAGGATGTTAATAAGAAACCTGATAATAAAAGCATTGGATTAAGTTTATAAAAGCATTTTGGATATTCTATCATTTGATATATTCATTTGAGATACTTTTAAGTTCAATCATTTGAGATACTTTTAAGTTCAATCATTTGAGATACTTTTAAATTCAATCATTTGAGATACTTTTAAGTTCAATCATTTGAGATACTTTAAAGTTCAATCATTTGAGATATCTTTTTAAACACTCTGAGCCAGAGGTGGGCAACTGTTTTGGCTCGAAGGCTACAATGTGAAACGAGAGGATATTGGAGGGCTGCACCTTTTTAACCCGGGTGTAGGCCCGCTCTCAATACTAACGTTAATGGTCACGCGGGGTGACTGAGTCACTCCAATTCTTCTTTTGTAATTATTTTTATTGTACACAACAAAAATCATTATTCCAGTGAGAATAATTTAATTAAGAGAAAGTATATTTACCTACTTTTAAGGACTTTTCAATTTTTCTTTTATGATTTGAGAAAAAATATCAATCAAAATGAGCCAAGGAGTTTCAAATGTGTGTGACAATTATAAAGGATAGAAATCACAAAGACACTTTTCTCTAACGTTATAGGAATGTTATTTGCAGGCAAAACTGTCATATTTTGTTCGAGTTATTGTAGTTTTATTGTCCTTTGAGAATCGCGACAAGTAGCATGTTGAACTTTTTCTTGCTTGTGTCTTTTTGACAGGGCAAAGTGTGTCCTGTGCTACACTCTTATGGCTTCCTATTTTTCTTGATGGAGTTCTTTAGGTAGCATTTGAAAATTTTCCTTTCAATTCAAATGTTTCATGTTCATCGTTTTTCTCAAATTTACTTTCGCCATCATGATTAATATGCATTATTTCAGCAAGTTCTTCCCTTGTTTGATCAGTTTCAAATTCCTTCAATAGAGACCACACCCATTTCTTTATATATATTCTCTTCATATACCTTTATAAACTATTATAAGTTGTACAACACAGCAATAAAAACAATTAAGTTGTTCACAGGGGGGAAATGTAGCCTGTTCATAGAAAATATTTTGGAACAAAAGTGTTGGCGTGGGGAATTCAGTCAAAACAAGTACCTTAAGATTGTAAAAAAACGTTTGCCACTCCCAAAAAGAGGAAGATATGTGACAAATACATTTTAGTTCCCTTGAAGACTGTCATTTTGGAGGATACTGTCAAGAGGTCATTGGTAACAAGAAAAAAAAAGTTTTCCCTGAAATAACGATTTCGTGAGCCTGGGGTAACTATGTCCCCCACGCACTCGCTCCCGGGTTAAAATGATTGCATTCATTAGTTAACTTTGCATCACGGAAAAGGTATAAATTAAACCATAAAAATCAATAAATATAAGTTAAATAAAATAGAAGCCGTTTTATTCAATTTATTTATTGAGCTCATTAGTTACAGCTGCAAGCACATTTAGTTTTATAATCAGTTTTACGAGCCAAATGTACTCCTTCACACTTTTCTACACATTTTTTTTAAATCAGGAGTTCTATTAAAATTATTATTAATAATAATAATATTAATAAAATATTACTATTTAAAAGTATTATATTAAAATTCTCATCAGAGCCTGTAGTTTATGTCGTGTTGCTGTACTTTCATCGATATTTACTTTTGTTAAACTTCATGCAAGAAAACTTTGTTCACAAATATATTTTGACCAAAATATAGTAGAAAACATTTTCTATTTATCTTGTTTTCTGACTGTCTTGGCGAGCCGCAAAAAAAATTTTTGTCAGTCGTATATGGCCCGCGGGCCACAATTTGCCCAACCCTGCTCTAAGCCATATTTAGAGAAAATTTTTTTTATCCCGAATTCGATAAATGGCTTTCTACAGATCAAATAAGGATTTAAAGAAATTTTAATAAGGGCTTGTGTGTGTGTGTTGAAAAAAAGTAATTAAACACATTTAAAATTTTACTATTGTAAAAAACTTTTGTTACTATTTATACAAATATAACACGAAAAAAGTGAACTTTTGTTTTAACCAGCTTTAGATGACAACGACTGTGGTGGAGAGAAAAATTACTGTGCATTTGTATCTTAGTAGAATGATATCGTGAGCACAAGAGGTGTTTAAATGGAATTTCAATGCAAAGTTTCTTATATTTTATTATAATTTTATTCTAGAATATATTACTATTAATTTGTCGTGAATTCAAAAAGACAAAATTATGTGAACAACTCTTTTTTCACAATTTGAATTTATTTAAAAGACTACATTTCATGTTTGGGTGAATAGCAGAAAAGTACTTATTCTAAAAGATAGATCAAGGTTGTAATTTTTTATTCCCAAAAGAGTACTTGATTTATTGTTTGTTCTTTTATTTAAATTTTTTTTGTTTTGCTTTAAATAACACGTTTTTAAAATTCAAATACCATATAAAGACCTTCTATTTTGCATGAGGTAAATGTCCTTTGTTGAAAGAGAAAGAAATTTATTTTGTTTCGTTTTGGCTTTGAAATAATTGAAAATATTCTTTGTCTAGCCGTAAAAAGTTGTTTGTATATAAATTCTTTAGATTTATTCAAATGTTAATAAAAGTGAGCAAAAAAATACATAAATAAAAAATGAAGAAATACACATTTGATCTATTACTATACTCTTATATTTTTGTTTCGATACAATTAAAATAAACAATTAAAAAAAAAACATTTTGACAATATAACAAATTTTTAACATGTTTTTAATAACTTTTTTCCCTCTAATTATTTATTTTAACTCCGAAATTAAATTTCTTCTTCAATGGCTTGACAGCCCTGGGTGGGCCCTGGCCTTCTCCAGAAGTTTTCTTCAGGCATCTCTACTTTTGTGGCAACTCTTTTCCAGTTTTTAACCTTTAAAATATTTATGTCTTTTTCGACACAGTCAATCCATCTTAACGAGGGTCTGCCCCGATGTTTATTTCCCATGGGCTTTGTGCCAGCAAGGATTTCTTGCAGCAACGATCTTCATTCATTTTAGCCATATGACCAGCCCATTAAAGTCTCAGTAATTTGACAAATTTTACAACATCAATTTGTTCGCAAATTTTGTAGAGTTCTGAGTTAGATCTTCTCCATGATCCATTCACTTGGATCCCACCAAGAATGCAGCGTAAAATCTTTCTCTGGAAAATTTTCAAAGCTTCCTCATCACGTAAAGTCAATGGCCAAGTCTCTGATGCTTAAGTCAGGACAGATCTTATAAGACTTTTATCAAGAAGCAATTTTGTTCGAAATTAAATTTACTTGAGCTATACTTTTATAATTGTGTGTAACAAAATAGGCTAAATTCATGTGACGTCAAAAGTCACCTGATAACTGCAACCACGTGTTTCCAGCCAATCACTTCCCAAATCCATGTTACTTCATTTGTCACACGTTAACTGCAACTACATGTTTTCAGCCAATCAGTTCACAAATTCGTGTGACGTCATTGGTCACACGTTAACTGCAGCTACGTGTGTTTTCAGCCAATCAGTTCATAAATTCATGCGATGTTATAGTCCCATGATACATGAAATCATGTTTTTCCAGCCAGTCAGTCCATGCACTTGCCAACTTTTACTTTTTACAGAAGCTTTCGTTTAAAAAGTATATATTTGTCAACAATAACAACGCACGTAGGTAAGTAAAAGGCCCTTGATTGAAAATTATACGCATAACATAAGAATTTTTTTTTTTTTAATTTCGGAAAATTTTCTTAGGAATCTTAATATTGGAGCATTTTTACCCAATCATCAAACTTAAAATTATATCTAAATTTTACAAGCGGAATAACAAGTACAAGTCTAACTTTAGTTTTGAATTCAATGGAAAATACGTAATTAAATTTAACATATGACTGTTATAAATTAAGCCCTTTGAAATTAATAGTAGAGCTATATGAATTCCTTAATGTTCAATGCGCTACATTACACGTACTGATCAATTGTAGCGACTTGTAAAATTTTGGCAAATAAAATTTATTCTAACTTTTTCATTAATAATTCAAATATCAACAGTAAAAATACCAAAAAAATTATAAATTAAAAATTAATACCGAAATATTTCATGAAAAAAACTGCAGTAAATTATAATGCGGTACATAAAGGGTTAATACCAAATTTTTTTTTAAATACTGTGACATTCCCGCAATTTTGGCTTCATTCACTTCTACGAAATCATAATTTCCATTATGGTAAATGAACACCATACCCAAGGGCAACAATTAGTCGGCGAAAAACACATAGAGATGACAGTTTAAAAAAACACATCTTGATTCGAGAATAAGATTCAGAAATCAAACGATGGCTTTCTCAAAGACCGCTATTATTCTATATTTTAATCCGAGGTCCAAAAAGTGGTAATTCAAGGCGAAAATTTTCCGTTCCAATTGCAATCTTGGTGACACTTTTTTCCCTCCCTTTCGGCGACTTTTCATCAGATCGTGAGAGTTTCACAATTAAAATGTCTGCATCTCGCTGCTACAAAAAGACGGAAAGAGTTAAAAAGAAAAAAAAAAAATTAAGAGAAAGACTAGGTTATGCCCTGATGATCCCCGTTTCTACACACATCCATTTTTGGCACGCGTTGCCTGTAATGAGTTGAAAGGGCAAAAAAAACTGCTGACACTTGTGAGATAGTTATTTTGACAAGAGTTCGTCTCTCAAAGAGAAAAAAAAAGAAAGTCTTAATTCTTTCCATAAGTGGGTCTTTCGACGGTCTTTTTTCTTCTTTTTTTCCTTCAACTCTCACAGCATTTGACTGCATGTTAGTTTTGCGGGGGCGTAATGGGTGCTTGAACTTGGTGTTACTCACTTTGCAACGATAATTATCATTTTTAGGAGAAAAAGGAGCGGGAGAAGATTATTTCTGATGTATGAATAATGTAGAAAAACTTGAAAAACAAAAATTCAATAAATAGTTTGTAAATATAATCACCACATTGGCTGACTCATAATTTTCTTCCGTTTTCACTAACCACAAATGTACATTAATACTTGAAACCGAGATCCTCATTTTTGTTGTTGTTCGAATACTGCATTTTATTCCTCTTGGCTACTGTAACTTAGTAGTCATGGTCACTTTTCGTGGCCGGCGTTGTCCAGTAGCGGCTTTGAGTCATGGTGCCACTGAAAACCCGTTGAGTAGAATCTGTCGTTACTCAAATTTTTCATGTTAGTGCGGTGTGGAAATTAGGAGAGGGGATGCCGACTTATGTATCGTCCTTGTCACTTGGCCGTGGTACAAACATACGAGTCCGTCGCCAATAGCCCGCATGTTACTTTAAGTGCGACGTTAATAAATACTCACTTCATTTAATTTCTCAATGAAGATATAAGATGGATAATTAGAAAGCAAAATACTCAGATTTTAAAGGCAAAAAGTTGAAGTTGATGTTCAGATTTTAAAAATCGTATGAATCTAATGTATTTCAATACGTTGCAGAAATTCTACACAAAAAATTAAGTTACATGTTTCAAAACTTTAACCTTTAATTTGAAAATACAAATCAGCATTTTTTAAATTATGAACTTAAAATGGAGAAATTAAAATTTCAACTTCAATCCGAAAATTTCTATTTAAGATAAAAGTGAATAAATTTTTCTCAGCATTATAAGGTTTCTACTACATCATAACATACAGTTGGAATCAAAAGTTCTAGTTCTAATTCTATTATCCTGTTACTATAAAAACCAAATTATTTCACCATGGCAAAATTTATTCAGTTATTTCGAATAATTTTTTTTTATTCCCGCTTAAATTCAGTAACTTTTAAAAAGAAAAATTTACAGCGATCAATAAAAAGACAAACCGTTATAAACAAACTTTATTTTAAGCAAAGCATAAAATTCGATAAATAGCGCCAAATTTGGCGAGATATTTGATAATTGAGAAATTTCTAATAGATAGTATTTAAAATCTCTGTGAAGAGGAAGATAGCATTACAAAACTTTCTTGAACTATTCTAAGAGATAACGAAAGATCTTTTTTATATAGAATAAAATAGGCTTTTATTAATAATCGAATTTTCGAGTGTTTGAAATTTACCAAATGAAAACCTTGGTGACAAATTAATACAAGTGAAACAGACGATATTTTCGAAAGTGCAATTTAAAATTGGTTTATACTTTTACCATTTATAATTTAATAAATAATGTTTAACAATTTAGAAAAATTTTTTTTTTGTCATCTGCTACATCATGACTGCTACATTTAAAAAAATTACAGTCTTACAAAAATAATAAATTGTGTTTTCCCAAAAACTATCTCCAAAAGGAAAAAAAAAAAAACGGTATACGATAAGAACAATAGAAAGTGAATGTATAAAAAGAATAATAAGGAGTCATAATAAATTCTTAAAGATGGCAGCAATAAAATGACCTTTTCCAAGATTTAACATCGTTTACACGTTGTTGCCCTTTCAATAGTAAATGAAATGAAGAGTTGTAATGCTCTTATTCAAATATACGTCAAGGTTAAAGAAGAATGAGATCATTTTGAAAAGGGAATCTGCATGAACCACGCCTACAATTTGAAAACAGGCATGTATGCTGAAGATGATATAATACTTTAAACTCTAATATACTATGTTCAAGGTTTTTATTTTAATTCTTATACTTCTTTCTAAATCTCTCTTTAAATTGATATTTTTAGAGTCAATAAATTTTCAACTCAGTTACTGCTACATGGTTTTGTTTTTCAGAAAAAATGGAAAATTGCAACGAAAAAAATAATTACAAAAATAGTTAAATAATTAATATATCAATATATTTTAACTATTTGCCAATTTATTGAAACCTTGCCAGGTTTTTAAAAAAATATTTGTTTACATATAGCCAAAAAAGTATGATTTCTTACAAAAGGGGTGAGAAATTGTTTGGGCTTTGTTGTTTAAAATCGTTTGGCCACATTGTGGAAGCGGAGGATTGGAATTAGAACCCAAAAAACCTAGATTCATAAGCAGTAACATACCACTGCAAAAGGGAAACCTTCTTCGGGGCTTTCTGGCTTTTTTTGGGTTGCCACAGAGGATACTGGAAAGCCACGCCTTTTTAAAGTGATTGCATTTTAGTTGATTTTGCATCTCAGACAAGATATTTGTATCACCAAATAAATAAACATGTTAAATAAAATAATGCACGTTTTATTCATTGTAAGAATTGTGTTAATTTCATATCATCTACAGCTTCAAGAACAATTCATTTTAGAATCAGTTTAATGAATCACTTTTCTACGACTTTTTTTTTTCAGATCGGAAGTCAGATTGTTTGTCGAAATTCTCATCACAACCTGTAATTTAATGTCAGCCATTTTGCATCCATATTCACTTTTGTTGAGCTTCATGTTAGAAAAACTGCTCACAAATATATGTCGATCGAAATATAATGAACAGAATGTATTTGGTTTTCTGACTGTCTTGGGCAGGCTGCAAAGAAACACTTCGTGAGCCTGCACCCCTCCATACAAGCATAAATTATTTGAATCCACATTCAATGTTAAAAAATTTACTGTACCTAACCAGTAAAAATATATATAATTTTAAAAAAAAAAAGAAAACAGTTTCTACACAAATAACTTTTTACTTAATAAAATAATCTTTTTTTGGGGGGGGGATCAGTTAAAATTTGTGTCATTACATAAATGTTTACGAATCTATCAATAATTTACTTATTTTAAATAATGATGCATTAGTGTTGAAAAAAATATATTAGCTACAAAATTCGTAATTTAACGTCGATCACGTTAGCAAAATCGGGGGGGGGTCACATTCCATTGCTTCTTAAAAGATTCTTTAGTTTTATTTGGCCTCTAGTTTACGATCTATACATTCTCGCCCATTTTTTCCTCCAGTTTCTGAGATACCATAACCAAAAAATGTGGACAAGAACAGAAAAGTCTTAACATAATACTAATTTCTTCAAATCTTAGGTGGTCTAATTTTTGAAAAAAAAATCCTTTTTTTGCAGTACAATTTTTGTACATCTTTATTGTCGGTTATGTTAATTTACAAGTAGCGCATGTATAGTATATTCTATCTTTCTAAAACAGATGATATAGTTAAAATATAATTATAAAATTTCGAACTATTAATTAACTTAAGAGAAACAAACACCCGTTAAATCAAATTTATTAAACACGAATAATCTTATTTAAACTGCATGAAGAAAGATCCACAAAATTAAGCTAAATATTACTTTTAAAAATAATTCCCAGAATTACAGCAGGCTTTCACAGGTCAATTTTGACAACTTTTATTTTTAATTTATGCTGTTAATTCGTTTTTAAATATTTTATAATTAAACCTATAAAAGAATTATTATGAACAAGCTTCGTTTGCTTAAAAAATACCTTCAACAGTTCGGAACAATTCTTTACGTGAATTCGACATCCACATCACGCAAAACTTCTTAAAACAAGTCTGTCAACATATAATTCTTTACCAATTAAGACACCTATAAGATTTCGAAATAACGAATGGTAGACACGCGAAAGTCTGCGCCATTTCTTCCAGAAAACGTTTGTTCGGAAAGATAAGAACAATTCTTTTGTTTCTTCGAAATGGAACTTTACTGCGCACGGTCGCAAACGATTTTGCTTTTCAACTTGATGTCGTTCGTCGCCGTACCATTGCCACACGCGTCCTTCACAATAGGTCGAAATGGCTGTCGAAGGTTACGGCGATGCGAGAAAAGGTTGAGCCTGCAGCATCCACCCAATGTCTATCCTTGTGTCATATTTTATCGAAAAGGTGACAATCATGTCATTGGATGGAACACATTTGCGAGGACATTAATTCAAAAAGATACAACTCTAGGAAAAGGGAATGAGTTAAATATTTCGAAAAAAAATAGAAGTAAATAAAATAAAAATATTATTATTGAAAAAGAATTTTAAAAAGTTCTGCTTTGTTAGTTTTGGTGTCATTTAAATTATTGTACAAGCATGTATTTTTCAGAAACTATAGAAGCAAAAATAAAGTGAACTGAAATAACAATACGATTACTTAAAAGATTATATGATAAGTAACATTTTTCAGTAAAGGAAAAATAATTTTTTCTGTTTTTTTAACATTTTAAATACATCTCAAAATAGAAGAGTAATTTTTTCTCAGAAAGGCAACAGTAAAAATTATCAAGAGCACAATTTTAAGAATTTTTTACCTGCCTTAAAAAAACTCTAGTATTAATGGCCTAGTACTGGAATTTAAAAAAAAATATTTTTATTAATAGGATTTTTAAGAACTGTAAAATACGCTTGAATGTGTGTGTGTGTGTGTGGCATAACGGAGAATATTAGGGTCTCCCTGAAAAGTCAGGTTTTGGGCCCCAAGCTGGATCATACAAAGGATTGCAAAACCATAACATAAGCCCTTAAAACTGGGATTTTGTTTTTCAATACATCGTATATACCATTATTTAACAATGCAAACATTTTATTTTCTTCTTAATTTAAGCACAAATTATTAGAAAGGTAAAGAAGAAATTTTAAAGAAAATGAACGAGAATGACCCATACGTCTGCATTTGTCTAAATAAAATTCTTCTTTTTCATAGAATACAATTAAGATTTCACAGAAACATTAAATATAATGTTTCATTCAATAGCTCCTAGGGAAAAAAATTGAAACGTTCTAAATAACTGTAAAGTAATGATTAAACTTACAACAACACTGAATTGTTTAAAATATGGCAACACCCAAGGTTCTTCTTTTTTATTACCTCATTATTATTATAATTGTTATTTTAACTAGCGGAGAAAACGAGCTAATAAAAAAAGATTCCACCAGTAATAAGATAATAAATTTACATGTATGTAACTTAAATCTTTCAAAGAGATAAATTAATATGTGACAGTTCTTTTTAAAATGTGTGCTCGCCTTCATTAAAAAGTTAAATTATAAAAATAATAATAATAATAAATGGAGTAGAATTCATTGAAGGAGTGAAAAAAGGGTCATTAGCCAACACAGTCATAGCAATTTTGTCACCGAAAAAAGGAAGAATATATCTTCCGCTTACATAAACGATTCATTGTACGTGTCCTCTTATTTCATCATTTTTATTCTCTTGATTTATGAGCATGCGCAGTGATTTTTGTGATGGAAATGCTGGATATATGTCATTCACTCCGGTTTATATTAAATTCTGAAAAATATCTGCTGAAGTTTTATTTGTCAAATCGCCAAGCATTATTGTTTTACTTAAAAAGAAACCCAATTTTTCAAACTTGAATGAAATATTTCAACTAAAAAAATGGATAATATGTAAGTTTTTATAGTTCTGATAAAAATGGCAAAAAAAAAAGCATCTGAAATGAGATTCTAAAAATAAATTTTCATGGCGTTTAAAATTAATACCTGTGGTTGAAACTATGAATATAATGTTTATCTTAAATAACCCACCACATCAGAAATTCGTCGATGAATTCAAGCAGTTGTTAAATAGCTAACACAAACGTTTAAAAATCCTTATTTATCTGAAATGCATTTAGTTAGTCATTATATATAACACATGCAAGCGTTATCTTAAAGTTTCATTTTAAAAAAAAATAATTTAAACTTAAATTATCAAGTGTATGAGGAACACAGAAAAAGAACTTATATTTTTCGAGCAAATTCTTACCTTTCATGCAAAATAGCTGCTATATCCTTTGTAAAATCCTGGCCTTCTTTTATGGATTTCCGTAGCTCTTCAAAGCCATTTGGTCCCTACAGGAAATAAAAAAACCAAATATAACCATTTTTGAATAAACAAATTTAAAAATTTTGGAATTTAAAAAAAATACTAATTTTTTTCCTCAAAATTTTTTTAATTATATTTTTTGTTCTTATTCCCCTGATTTTAAAGAGAACTTTTTTGGCAACGTTTTTTTAAAGGTTTTTCTGCTATTTTTGCTTTTTTTTTTACAATCATATATTTACATAAATATATTCCGGAGAGTAAAAATAACTAAATTACCAATATTCGTTCTTCCCTGGCTTTAATATTCCAAAAGAATTATTTTTTATGCGAGATCAGTCTTACTAATTCACATATTTTTGAATTGGATGAATATACTTCCAAGTTTAATTAAATATTCAAATTCATTGAAAATTGGAATCAATTCATTGAATATCATTCCAAAACGTATCGTCTTACACATGTCACAATCTTCAAGACTTTAAAAAAAAGGCTTAACAAACAAACACTAATTTCCAAATTTGGCATTTCATTTACAAAACTTAATTGTTTAAGTCTTATCTGTTATATATCTTATATAATTCGCATTTTAGCCACTATAATCTGATTTAACCCCGGTAAAAGTAATCATCAGACTACAATGTTTAAAGTTCTTGTTGCTTCTATTTTTTCTTTTTTTTTCTTTTGGTGCTTGTCTGTTACCTTCTACTGAGTAGGATGATTTTTCTGATTATTACTCATGTGACTTTCTTGATTTTTTTGTTCAACATTACTAGTGATACATAATTAGGGATTATTGTTCTTAGAAAACGTTCTCTTAAATTCAATCTATTTTATCAATAACATCAATTAGAAAGAAATTTTTTGAAATTTTAATTTTGAAACTGAACATTTATTCAAAAAAATAACTCAAATAAATTTTGCAGATGTAGCCTTAAAAACTTCATCTTTGAAAATTGTTTCATCAGCTTTTTTTTTTATTTGTAAAGAAGTGAAGTTCACGTTTCACACACAACTCTACTAGAGCAGAACTTTACAATTACATATAATTACACCTTTTAACAGATTAGAATAAAAAAAAAAAATTACAGGAGTTGGGTTTTAAATTAATTTGTTCAGCTATTACCTCACATTTTCACTAGGTAAAAAGTTCAATCTCGTTTAACTATTTTTTTATCACCTATCCTTTTGTCTAGTTAAGAGTTATAGTTTCATCATTGTGTAATTCCTCCGCGGCTACATTTTATTTCAGAATTTAAAAAAAAAACAATACCTTTTTTTAAAAAAAATATTAAGTTTTCTTAAAATGTATTTACGAAATCAAATTAATTATATATCACATAAAATATTCAAAATTATTTCGTTAAAACTGTTCTAAAATTACAACTGTATAAACTATTTTTTATTGGTTTTTTATTTTTATGGGGAAAAACCTTTTTTAATTTTTTTGGTAATTTTTTCGATTAATTTTTTTTTTATTTTTAAAAATTTTTAAAAAATTTTTAAAAATTTTTAAAAACCAAAAAAAATTTAAAAAAAGGGAAAAAATTTCTAAAAAATTTTTTGTGTTCTTTTTTTATAAAACAAAAAATTTCCAAAAAATTTTTTGGACAAAGGGTTTTTCCAAATATTGTAAAAAAAAACTTTTTAAAAAAATTTAAAATTTAAAAAATTTTTTTTTTATTTTGGTGGGCAAAAAAAAGGGAAAAGTTCCTTTGAGTTGGACTTTCCCCCCCCCCCACCCCCCTTGAAAATTTTTCGTTTTTTTCCTTTCCTATAAATTTTTAAATGTAATTTTTAAACGTTTTTTAAATTTTTTTATTTTCGTTTTTATTTTTTCAAAAAATTTATTTTTAAAATTTGTTTCCCCAAAAAGGAACAAAATCAAAAAAATGGCGGCGAATATTTCGGGAAAAGATTTGGGTTTTCCCCCCTTTTAAAATTGAAAATTTTGGGGTTTTTAGGGGGTTTTATTTTAAAAAAGTTTTTTTAAATCAATTTTTTTCTTAAAAATTATGTCAGTTTGTTTAAAATTAATTTTTATTTTAAAAAAAAGTTTTCCAAAAACCGAAGAAAAGTTGGCAAGGGCAAAGGCATGAACGACCAACTTCCAAACTTACAATTTTTGGCCCAAATTTCCCCTTAAAAAAAAATTTTTTTTTTACAAAAGTAAATGTAATATTCCTTAAAATTTTTCCTTTTAAAATTTTATACCGGTTTAAAAATTTTTATTTTTAAAAAAAGTCCCCGTCAAACGATTTTAAAAAACAAATTTACAAAAGGGCTCACGCCCTTTTTTTTTAGGGGTTTTTTGAAAAATTCTGGGGTTCTTTGGGGCCCCCAATTCAAAAACCTTTTAAAAAAACCAAAAACAAAAACTAGGGTGGAAAGAAAAGGATTATTTGTTTATGGATCACAATAACAGTGATGTCGCCCATCGGGTATAGTAGTTAGCGACGCTGACTGCTGTGCCGTAAGGCCTGGGTTCGAATCCCGGAGAAGATATGGATGTTTGTAAATGTATAGTGCAGGGATGGAGAACCACTGGCACGCGTGCTACTAATGGCCCGCGACACAATATTTTGGGCACTCCAAATAGTCTGCATTTCAGTTCAAAATAACAAAGTTCACTGTGAAGTATTACCATCAAACACAAATGATCGATGGCGGAGCGGTGGAGTGCAGACAATCTTTTGCTATTGTCTTACCTTAGTTACAACGTGCACTACAATTGCTAATGATACGAAGTCTACCTTCGCATGGCATGATAAATTTCGTTGATACAACTGTATTTTAAAGTTTATTTTTGTTATAATATAACAAAAAAATAAACTTTAACATGACTATTAAAAAAAAGTGAAAGAAAATTTCCCAAATTGGTGGATTTAGAAACATGGCATGGTTAGTAAAGGCGACAAAGTGGTGTGTATTTTGTTATCTGGAACAATTGTATGTAGTTCATAGTCTGTAAAACGGATTCCTGACTCCTTTAACTGTTTGAAGAAGCTGGTTCTTTGCTATTTTAAACCCAATTTTATTGTATCCTCGTATTTTTTTCAGAGATGAATAACATTTAAGATTCGCTTAGAAATCGTTTAGCAGATGACTTGCAACTCAGCATGCATTCTGCTAAAAGTAACTCTTACAATCCTAATATAAGTTGTTTTCTTTATCTAATCTACAGCAAAAGAAATCACACTAATGTTACTTTAATTTAAATTACACGTATAACTAAGACATTTACTTCTATACAGTGCAAAATGTATTTTTTCGTGTAAAGAGTTTTGTGTGGTGTTGTTAGTATTTAATTTTATTATTTTCATAATAACAAAAAGTTGTTTGACGACACGTCTCTATAACTCATTAAACATTTCTTAAGAAGAAAGGATGACACGTTGGATCCATAAAGGTTCGCCACCCCTGGTATGGTTTTTTTACGGCATGGGCGTACTCTAAATAGCTGTCAAGCCACAAATCCTCCCGTGAGGTTGGTGGAATAGGAAGAGAGGTGGGAAACCCCTGAGCTCCCAGAGTATTCTGGGGTGGAATTGAGTTAAATCGTACTGTCGCCTGTATGCTGCTCAAAGCTACGGCCAACGACAGACGTACAGCTAGAAGTTCAACCTGTCTCGGGCTCTGACAACTATCCTTCCTTCCCTTCGGGAAAGACACGACAACCACAGTAACAGTGATGGTGAGAATTCTCCATGATGTACCGGAAAATATAACGGAAGACAAATATGGCGAACTTTTCATGTTATCTAATAATGAAAACTCATTAAGTATGTCAATTCTCTTTTAAATAAATTGTATTGTGATATACGAAGAAATACAATTTTTGTATGCTCATCTTTATTTTCAAAGCTTTCATTTTTATATACGGTGAATAGTACGCACCCGTAAATTTTGATCTTATTTTTTGGGTTAAAAGTGCGCGTTATACGCCGAGATATATAGTACTTTCCAATCAATCCCAAAGCTATTTGGTCAAATAAATTTGGATATCAATATGTTTATTAAAAGAAAAAATTCACCACTTCTATTCCTCCCAATATCTTCTACTATATATTCCTGATAGTCTAAATTTATCACACATCTGAGACACGATTTAGGGCAATTGTTCAGTTGCGGATGTGAAACGTACGATCAGACAACTTTTAACGCACGAAAAGGAATTTCTTTCATATTCAAGCTTTGCGCACGACACAAAAACACTGCAGCGCATTAGGAACAGTCTAGAAAAAAAGGTGGGGCGGGGTGGAAGTTTCATCATGTTCTTCTAACGAAATCAGTGAACGGGATGCTCTTTGAAATAATGAACGAACTTGTTTGTTGTACCTGGATTGACAATCGCGTTAAATTCGCAGTTCGACGGAAGTTTGGTTGAAAAGAATACAACTCTCGTTGAAAATTCACACGCAAATGCTGAGAATACAGGAAAGTAAGAAAATGAAGGGCAAAAATTACATTTAGGTCTAGTGTATGCGTGTAATTCAAGATGGCGAATATTAAAATTCAAATTGCCATTCGAAATTATAATTCGAATTCATTCGAATTGTTAATGAAATGCAAAAAAGATGCATAGCTTATAAAGTATTATGCATATATATATATATGGCGACTTTTTTTTTATAAAATTTATTTCTTATGACTTAATAAATTAATTTTTAAATGTATTTATTTTGTCCAAGGAAATATTAAATAAAATTGTTTGATTTAATATAAAAGCAAATAAAGCTCAACTTTTAGTATTATTATACAGAATATTTGGACTTAATTTGCTTCTCTGCTAAAAAAAAGTATTGAGGCTGGAAAGGTCAGTTGCACAGGTCAAGAGAAAATATACTTTCAATTAAACTATCTAATTGAGAATGATCTTGGTGACAAATTTGGTCGCCAAATGTCACAGTATTGCCAAAGTTGGCTATAAAAATTGATGTAGTTTGAAGAATCCAGAGGGCCCTAGGATAATTAGTTGATGAGAAAACTTTTAGAATGTTTTTCCCAGCACATATAAGGATGTTATACAGGGAAGCAATATGGAAGTCTAAATATTTGACAACGACTGTGCGTTCGTTTCCTTTGTAGCCTACGAAATTGTGATAACTATGATCAATATTAATGTTCTGTTGTAGACTTAAATATGTGTGTTATTTATTTCCTGTTGGAAAAATCTACTAAAATTACTAGAAGGAAAAATTATATTAAATAGTTGATATATTTATAAATTATGATTAACACTAAAAAAATCTGCCTATTAATCCGCGTGGTCTTTTACTGCATTCTAAAGACTATTAATTTCGTTATACTACATAAAAATAGTTTTAAAAAACCTGTAAAATGAAATTCCGTATTAATGCGTTTTTATGTCATTTTAGAAAGCACATGTTCACACTGCTAAAGATTTATCACCACCACATAATCATATTTAAAATAAATATAATTAACAAAAGATTAACAACAACAAAAATGATCAACCACAAATATAAAGCAGCTTTAATATGAAAAATCAATCTCATTCTAGAAAATCTGATTTATCCCTATAACAAATGGAAAAACTCGTTATTTTAAAGAAGAAAAATCAGTTTTCAGGTTTGTAATCAAGGTAGCATCGAAACTGTAGCAAAAATAATTTTCTTTATCATCACTAAATTACCTAAAATCAAAAATAGTGCATAAAACAATACGCAACAACAAATTTCAAAAAAATAATCTCACATTTAATAGCAATTTAATTATTTGTTTTTCACAATTATTAACCACCAAAATTTCGATATGAACATTCTTTCGAAATTCATCAAATTACAACTGATATCTGAAGAGAACTAAAATAATACTCAATCCATCATGTAGTTTTTTTAAAAAATATTTTCCTGATTTTAGTTTTGTTTTCTCTTACTCAATATTTAGTTTATTCAGTATATTCATAATAAAACGCATGAGTAAGGATAAATTTCAATGGATTTCACTTTTTCGCCATCATTAACTTAAAGAATTTCACGCGGTTCCATCTAATTCCTTTCAACATTTGAAATAAAATGATGAATTAAGACAAATGTTGATATTCAGCCTTAATGATGCAAAGTGTGTAGTTAATTTTAAATTTATATGTTTAAATTCTCAAGACCATCCATATTTCCTCTTCGAACTTTCTCTAATGATCCCTTCCCAGCATTTTGATTCATTTCGGTGTCATTTACCTCCAAGGGATTTATTTCCCTGATTCAGCCAAGTGGTAACTTTCCCTGTTTCAAAAGATTGCCAGACTAAGCAAGCGTCGAATCCAGAAAGATCATACGGTAGTTTATTCGGTTTAAAAAGCTAAAATTCTCTCTTTATAGTTTTTTTTTTCTCTTTTATACACCTTTCACGAAACTAGCAAATAGCCTAACAGAAAAGCATTTTGCTTTTCTTGGAGATGTTATTAAATTTAAAACTCACATAATAAGAGTTTTTTTCTGTTCCTAGTCCAGTGATTCTCAAAGTTTCCATCTTCGCGACCCAATATTCAATCATAATTTTCATCGCCCCCCATACAATAATAATGTATTGAATTTAATGATAACATACTTTGACACTAAAACTACTATAGATTTTATCGCTAAATGCCACCCCCAAAAGAGCAAAACGGGAATTTTTCAAGGGGTTCCGGGGGTTTAAAGTTCACCATTCTTGTATCATTCTATTTTTTATTTGTCGATTTTCAGGAACAAAAAAACAGTAAAAAAATAATTTTAATAAATAATTAGCATTAATTATAAAATTAATCATTTAACAAATATTTAATTTAAATTTTTCGTATTATATACATAAATTATAACCTATGGAAAAAACGGGGTTTTGGGGGTGGACCCCGGACCCCCGCGTGCCCATCCACCACGTATTAAAAAGTCTCGCTAAGTCAACTGTTTATTTTCCCGGGCATTTATATACGCCCCTTTCCCAAGAACGATCTTTTTTGCGCATTGCTAACCATAAAATTTTTCCGAAGGTTTAAGAAAGCAATAAAAGGACCTTGACAATGTTTACGAACGATTTTCTTATTTCATATTATTTGCTTCTTTATTCCTTTTCCCACCCCTCAATGTATCACATAAGCGCGCCTACGTGGAAAACTGTTGGCATTGTGAAGCGAATTGCATAACTTTCAATCGACAGTTGATGGATTAATTATTAAACGTACAAATTATCAAGATAAGTGTTATAATTTTTGTATATAACTTTATATATGACAATCAAATGGGGTCACTGGTAATTATTAAACTTGTTCTTAACTTAGTATTGTTAAATGAATTATAAGATAAATTGTTTAGCGCTGAGATACATTTATAAGTGTAAATGTGTAATTTATTTTTTATTATGTCAGAATGTATTTTGTTTGACTACTTCCAGTAAACTAACAATTTTTTTAAATAGTCTTTTGTTTTCGACTTTTCAATATGCTCGCCCCCCCCAAGGTTGTCACGTCCCCCCACCAAAAAAGTTTGAAAAACACTGTCCTAGTCTCTGCATGTTTTTCTTCCCCCAGGTGAAGATTAATAACTTTGCCCCAGTCAGAATAACGGAGTGACGCTTACTGATTACCCTAGGGTCTGAATTTTTGTTTTTAAAAGGCATGGGAATTTATAAAATGTGGGTAGGTATATTAAATTTTTTGGGCCCCAAAAATGAATGGGGGTTTCCAAAAACTAGAGCCCCATTAAATTAAAAAAAGGGCCACCCCCAAAGAGGTAAAGGAATTTTTGAAAAATCTAAAGAACCCCTTTCAAAAAAATTTTGAAAAAAACCCTATTTTTTTAATTTTAATAATGAAATTTTAATTTTGTTGAGCGTAAAAGAGGAAAAAGCCAAAATTTTTTTTTTAAAGCCCACAAAAAAAAATTTTAAAATTTTAAATTGTTAAATTGGCCATTTGACCTTACCCCCCGCCAAAACTTTTATGCAGGGATTCACATCACCCCAATCTTTTAATTTAAACTTTATGGGCTAAATGGGGAAGAACAGATAAAAAGTAGCAAAAAATTTGGGGTAAAGAAAAAGTTTTAACCATCGAGCACATATAATGGTGTATTGTACTTTAGAAATGAGGCCGCAGGTAAGCGGTGCGGAGGACTACAAATTTCAAAACTTGGCGTTAACTGGTCATTGTACCAGTAATACGTAATAGAAGGGTGCGTGAGTGAATACAATGCCACCCACTGCTGTGCCGTAAGGTCTGAGTTTGAATCCCAGAGAAGGCATGGATATTTGTAAACGTATAGTGTCTACACGGCATGGGGGGCACTCAAAATATTCATCGAGCCGAAAGTCCTCTCGAAAGGTAATAGAAGATCTCCTGACCTCCCAAACCCGGTGTTCTCCACAAAGGGGGTGGAAGGGGGCCAAAATGTAAATGCACCTGTTGGTGCTCAAAAAAAATGGGTTAAAACAAACATAATCTAGCCCTGCCCATAATTTTGGGGCCTCTATCTGACACCGTAGATCGGGTGCATTAGAAAAAAAACAGATAATAATCTGTCAGATTTCCCCTTCAAAACCTTTTAATTTAAAAAAAAACCTGTATTATTTTATAAAATTTGATGAAGATTGTATTGATATATGTATATTTGTCATCTGCTTCCACATGAAAGTAAATGTTTGATTGATGAGGAAGATGTAAATGAAGAAGATATTTTTGAGCCAGTTATGCTGGTAATTGTTTCCAATAAAATGGGCTAAATTCATGTTGGTCACATGATAAATATACAATCCCGTGTTCTTCATTGAATTCAAAACTCGCATTAGACCTGTACCTGTTTTTGTAAAGTATTAAGATTCTTCGAAAAGTTTATGAAAATTTAAAAAAAAAATTCTTATATTATACGTGAACTTTTAAATCAAGTACATTTTTTTACCCTTGTACTTTTATTATCGTTGACATATATGTACTTTTTAAAAAAAAAATTTCAAAACAAAAAGAGAAAGCTTGCAACAGCAAAGTGCACGAAATGATTTGATGGAATCACATGATTACAGTTATCATGTGACTATGACGTCTAATGAATTTAGCTCATTGAATTCGGTGAATTTAGACTCAAAAATTATTTTTAATTGCCTTCACTCCAGTGCTGCTTTTCTGTAAGGCCAGTAAGTAACTATAAAATTCTCTGAAAGCAAAAATTCTTGGTTATAAATTATGTAATATTTTTCTTTGAAATAACATAGCTTTTTGCAAAACTCGTGTTAGTTCTGAGTAATGTTTCAAAATTCACTTACTACTTATCAAAAATTATGCACACTAATCGAATTTTGAATTTAAATAAAATTAATCAAATTTTTACGAAACATTTTAAAAAACTAAGCTTAAACGCTAATGTTTTATTTATGGAACATGTTGTAAATAATACAAAAAAAAATTCCAGGAGTTTTTTTTCATAGATCTTATATTTGACTTTTAAAATCCAATTTTAATCAATTAATAGTTAACTTTCCGATCAATAGTGCTGCATTTAAAAGTTTAAGAAAAAACATAGATACAAAAAATGACTATATTGCTACTTAAAAAATTGTACATATTAATAGATAGCAAAAACTATTCTTAACCCAACAATTACCTTTAACGCATCTCAAAAGAAACACGGAACAAAAATTGTTTGAACCAGAGATATTTTTATAAAAACACAACAGTACTGCTACCAAAATATTTCAAAAAAGAAAAACTCAACTTACTCAAAAGTGAATTATACTATTTTTTATGCAAATTTTTTTGAAATTAGACACAATAAAAGATGAATAATTAGAAAAACAGGGCAATTCATTATTCTGTAAAATAAACTGTTATGCAATAAGAGTTTATTTTTTTTAAAAAAATGCCTTTTCAAAATAATGATCAATTAAATAATTCACAACTCGCAAAGTAATCAATCACATCACACATTGAAAAATTCGAATTAAAATCGAATGTTTATAAATTTTCTTCGAAATCATAATTCTAAACGAAAAGTGAGTATTTTTCGTAGAATTAGAAGCACATATCGATAATTGTGTTTTCTATTTTCAAAATCCCGATCTTAATTTTAATTGACATGTGTCTTGAAATAATTAACCCCTCCATTTTACAATTGAAAAATACAACCTGCGAAAGAAATTTTGTTCTGTTACAAGAACAAGTAATATAAAAAAAAAAATTTAAGTCAGTTCTAGATCAACAAAGAAAAATTTTATTTTAGTTTCTTTTTATTAAATAGTTATTATTAATATAAATATGTATATGCATACGACAGAATCACAATATTAAGTTGCAAAATAGAAAGCAATTTTCCTTTTTATATATGGTGTTCGACTAATATTTTTGTTTGTTACTATTTATTCATTCATAAATCACATTTATTTGTTAAGGGGGGGGGAATAGTAGGAATTGAAAAAAAAAGTGAAATCTCAAGGAAGTGACGTAATAAAGGTCGAATTCATAACTTTATAAGGTATTTTTTTTTTTTAAGTTTTTCATTTTCCTGAATGCCAGTTGGAGATATCCTTTGAGATTTACAAAAACCACAAGCTCAGCGCCGTAAAAATTTAAAAGAAAAGAAATACCTGAAAATGCGATACATTACAGAATTACCCAAATTCCTTTTGCAAAATAATTCCGAAAACTAGATAAAAAAAAATAATAAAAAACTCAGCAAAATTATGCGAAAATTTATTTCACACCGATAAAAATAACAACACGGAAAAAATAGTATTTTGTCAGTTCATAAAAAAAAGCATTCAAACCATATCATATTTCTGAATCAGACACTTGATGATCATTAACTGTACCTTGAGAAGATAAAGTCATAAACTAACCAACCACGAAGCGAATACTAAGGAAGTTCTCGAAAAACTGAAGGCAACGAAAACATAAATGGGGCCTTAAAAAGCAAAAAAGTAGGACCACTTTCACCACCAACAATACTTTTCTGACAAGATATACGCCAACAGCCAGTAAAAATAAAAGAGTGGAAAGCAACCGTAGATAAAATGTCAAATTTGGCCCCGATTTCCCCAAATTATAGAAGAGAAGATTATTGATGCAGGGGTGACAGTTTCTATATCTCACGAAAAACAAAAGGTTCTCTGACAGGAGTAGCAACAAAAAAACATTTCCACGCAGTCCGTACACTCGTTTCTGATTCATAAACTCAACCGTTTTTTGAGTAAAAATAAAAAGGAACTTTCGAATTTGCGGTGGTTTTTCATTTTTTTCTGGAAATATTTCAATAAAAGCCAAAGGACGAGCCGTTTGTCCTGGGAGGAAAATGAAGATTTTCCTGGAGACATTCGAAATTTGCCATTTTGAAAGTTTCTCAACCATTTTTTTGAATTTATGGATTTATTATTGCCGAGCAGTGTTGTATACAGTCGTCCATTTATCAAATGACGAATGCATATTTTTATGCTTACTGCAATCACTAAATAACGTAATTTTTTTTTTTGTTTCGAAGTTTAAGTTTTGAATCATAAAATAATGTAAGAATCACACAAATACTTATTACTTTTTTTAAAAAAACGTCAATATCCAAATAAAAAAAATTACAACAAATTTGACGATTCTATGTAAATGGGGTTTTTTAAAAAAGGGATAAATTGATAATTTTTTTTTATTTAATGTCAGTTGAATTAGAATATACATATGAATTGTTTTAAGAATATTATTACAAGAAAAAATTATTTAAACGCAATTTTTTGTCAAAACATGAAGAAGAATGACATATTTTCAAAACATTCCCCTTTTATAAAAATTGCTTCTATAATAATAATATTTTACCTACACGTAGCTAGAACCGGGGTTGAACTAAGATTTTGGAAATATATAATTTAGAGAAGTAGATTTATATTTTCATATTTTATCACATAACATATAACATAATTATATCAGAGTATAGAAATTTTAAGGAAAAAAAAACCACCCTTTATTATTTAATTTATCGTAACTCTGAAAATAATGTAATTTTTTCAAAAATACCAGTATAGAAGCCTAGCTACATGTAGTTAAAAAAACATTATTATTATAGAAGCATTTTTCATAAAAGGAGAAGGTTTTGAAAATGTGTCATTCTTTCTTAATATTTTAACAAAAAAAATTTGATTTAAAAATAATTCGTTCTTGTAATAATATTCTTGAAACAATTTTATATAGTTGTATGTATCTAATTCAAGTAACACTAAATATTAAGAATATATATTCATTTATACGCCTTTTCAAAATCACGGTTCTGAACGTATATAAGGAAAATGTATTTCACTAGATTTACAATCTTTAAAAGTGAAATCTCTCTTTTAAAGCAATAAATTATATAGTTATTATAATCAAAAGAATATTATTTGAATGCCTTCATTATTTTTGAATATTTCAGTTTGTTTTATAATTTTGCTCCGTTTTATATTAATTATAACAGATTCATTTTATAGGATATGTGAATTTAATTCGTTCATACTTCACATAAACATTTTAAATATTTAGAAAAAAAAAAATTTCTTTACTATATGATTTATTGCCAGATTTAACAATAAAAATTTATTGTCCGTATTAACGAACGTTTGAACTGAAGTGAAATAGATAAGTACAAACATTTAATAAACAATAAGCAATTAAAATAATTTTGTTTGAAATTATAAGTATGTTTTTAAAAAATTACTATACAAATTCATATAAGAAATGACCACGAAAACAATTTCTGCCTTTGTAAAAATTAAAAAATTATATAAAATTCTGCATTTGGGCGCATATTAATTCAATACAGTTTTTTCCCCAATTTCTATAAATAAAAATCCTATATTGCGGAATAAATATTTTAATTTTTATAACAATTAGGTAAAATAATACAAAAAAGAGAAAGTTTTGAGACTTTTTTTAGATGCTCACAAAAATTATCATTTCGAAAAGTAACCAATGACGGTAAATTAAAACAAATACAGACATTAATAAAATCAAGAAATATTACTATAAACAATATCACACAATTCTTGTTAAAAATTTTAACATATATATTTGATGTAAACAATATATATTTATCGATTCCTTGAATAAATGCATCATAACATGTCAACATGTATACCATTTCTACTAATTATTTGAAGAGAATAAATTAAACTTAAAGGATAATTACAATGTAACTTTTAAATCTATAGAAATATAAAGAACATATAACTTACGACATCCTTATAACCGTATTCCATTAACACTCACACCAATTTTTCTTTCAAAAACTATTTAATTACTTAAAAAGTAACAGTCTTAAGTAAAATTTTATGACTCAAAAAGGACAGACAAACCAAAAACAATCTGAACTGAATGTTCAGCAGTTTCAAAGCAGCAGTCAGTATTGGAAGTGAGCAATGAATGCCGCGTTGAGTTGAATACGTAAAAAGAACCGTTAAGATGATTGAATTTGAAGAGATAAATACATTTAGCGACACAATGAGTCCTTGGCACAATGCCTGAAATTTATCACAGTTCAAATCTTTAAATTCAACGTAACTAATAAAATGAAACTCAGGGTTAAGAAAATCTGGTCAGAACCACACACATCAAATTAGTGAAGCTCTTTTAAACTCTATTGACCGTCGGAAGGTTCTTAAAGGAGTGTTCGAAAAATAAATGTGGAATAATTTTTTTGGTAAACCATTTGTCCCATATTTGTGACAAATAATGTGATATACCAAAAACAAAAATAAAATAATTGTTTAATTTATTGCGCAAAGCAAATACCTTTTTTTCTTTGTAAATGTCATTTTATTTCAGATGTATGATTGCTGTTACAGTATAGTTAGTTATTTATAGTTATCATGAAAAATACCATTGAAAATCGTTAGTTACCATCAAAAACATTATTATTATTTTTTTAAAATATTTAATAATGTTACTGGGAATCATGTTTTAAAGTAAAAATTTTAATTTATTTTTTAATTTTTAATTTAAGCAACAATCTACTCTTACCGAATCAACCACAGACACCACGTTAAAGAAATGTGTTGCCAATGCAAAATGTGTTTTAATTGTGGGTTATTCTCCATCAGTCGTCTTCAAACTTTTTCAACTCACGCAACCTGAACTTGAAGGTGTTTTCGTGGAACCCCTAGAACCAGAAAGTGCTTTCGTGGAATTCCATTCCACATATACATAGCAGAATATATCTCAAGATAATATTTAAAGTAGATTAACATGTTATAGATACTTTACGTAAAGGCAATTAAAAATATTGCATTTATTAAATTAAAAATTCTAATATAATTGTTTAACAGAACTGAGATGAGGGAGTTTACCCCTCCTCATGGAGAATAAAGATTTGCGTTTTGAGAGATATGTCTTGCGTATCGTATGCCATTGGCTATTTAAATTATAATTTCTAAAAAAACATATTCTCAAATTCAAGATGTTTAAAATATTTTGAGGCCGGGCCGAGTAAAACAAATAAAAAAAAAATATAAAAATTTAACAAATAGCACCCATATCCCCCAAAAACAGCGTATATACACAAAACGTTTATTTATATGCGATGTTTATGTTTTAGATGAAATTTTAAAATATGACTATTTCAAACGTGTTTTTAAAAAGGGTATTATAATATTTATGATATTTAGTGTCACTTAGATTAGAAATGATAAAAAACTTTTTTAAAGAATAGTATTCAAAAAAATTATTTAAGTTTTAAATTTCCTAAAATAACTTAGAATAACCATTTTTCCAAAATTTTCTTTTTTGTGAAAATTTCTATCATAATAATATTTTGCCTTTTAAAGCCCAGCCCTTTGTACAAGGCTCAACTAGAATTTTTTAAATATATAAATTACAAGGGGTTTATTCGTTTTTTACGACAACAGAGGGGAAATTTTTAAAAAAAAAACCTGATAATTATTTCAAATGGTTGTAACTTTGAAAATAATGTGAATTTTTCAAAAATTTGTTGAGCCTCTGTAAGGGTCTGAGCTAATACAGGCAAAATATTAATAATAAAAGCATTTTTCACGAAAAAACTTTTAAAAAAAGGGTTTTTCTAAGAATTTTTTCCAAAAATGATTTTAAAAACTTTTTGTCAAAATGTCCTTAAACAATTTTTTCATGTATTCTAATCTAAACGAACAATATCATGAAAAAATTTTCCATTTATGCCTTTTTAAAAACACGGTTCCAAAAGTAGTCATACCAAAAGGAAAATGTCAGAAAATTGATATATTATAGGGTTCCTTCAGGTATGGTCAGACATGGGAACAGTGGCGCCGAACCAGGTACTAACCGATAGCTACGGTCCAAAATTAAAAGCTACATGGTGTAAAAGTTAATTTTTTGATGTTAAACCCAAAGTACCGACATTGAGTAATAGCCCAATGCCCGCGCCTAAAAAAACAGTTATTTTATTGAGGAGGGAAAAGGCAAGGATGCTTTAGAGGGGGACTGTGATCAACCTAAAAAACCCCCCCGATCTTTCCTTAGAGAGAGAGAGTAGAGAGAGAGAGTAACAAGATTATTTATAATTATATATATTATATATTATATATATATTACAATACAAGATATTATATATATTATCCAAAGAATAAGTATTAGTAATAAAAATGAAAATTTTATAAAATGAAACATCATTTTGATCTAATATTTTTACAGCGACATTTTTACTCTGTGATTGACGAGTATACTCGTCAACGTTCGATTTCCGTGACACACGAGTTGCGCGCTCGCAAACGGGAGCGCCACAGTTAACTGGTTAATATAACTTACTCATTAATAATATTAATTTGTGATCCAAATGTCGCCTACTCATGCATAATATTTCGTAACTGAGATATGTGCTTGCTTTTTTTTCACACAAATTGTCGGTCAAGCCGCCCATTCGGTATAGTGGTTAGTGACGCTGACTATGGTGCCGTAGGGTCTGGGTTCGAATCCCGGGTAAGAAATGGATTTTTGTGTTGTAATTCTTCTCTTCTTTGTGATGTGTGCTTCACGCTTACTTCTATGTAAGCCCCCGTGTGATACTTTGTGGTGCCCGGAGTTCTAAATGTTCTCAAATAAAAAATTTTAAAAATTGTTGGTCAATCGCATAACATATTCCGAGTTTAATTTGTTTTTGTACTTTGCTTTTGCAGCCACTCACGTTAAGAAATATATTTCCCTTACACACAATGTTCTGAATGGAATTTAAATATTTATAGCTGTGAGAGAAATGCGGAACATTTTGCGTGAATTTGCAACCTAAAATTTAAGAGCTGTTCTTGCTTAAATTTATATTTTAACATCGAATCTGTTGTTCCTCTCCTACATTGTAGGTATTTTCTTCCACAAATGCAAAAAGGTACGTTTTCCATTAGAAACTATTTAGTTTTGAAAGAGACATTGTGCTAACTAACGAGTATAAAAACAATAGAATATTCACAATAGAATTTTATTATATATAAGGTGACCAATTTTCGTACAATGAAAAGGAGGAAGAAAAATTTAAGAAAAAATTACACGTAAATGTATGAAACATTTTAATAATCCAAACAAAAATACACCAATTATGCTTATATCCCTTTTAATTATTTACTTAAACGAGTATTTTTTCCATTGATATTTTTTTTTGTCAAACTATATTCTCTAATACATCGGAAATTTCGGAGCAAGATATTTTACCGAAAATGCTACAGCTGAATGATCAACATTAAATCTTGATTTCTCACTTGTTCAAAAATCATTACCAAAGAAAAAAAACTCTCAGCTGCTGCATGAGTTCCAGAGCAGCACAATATAAATTTAACAAGAATAACTAAACGTTCATTTTGGAAGTATTTCAATTTTTCCGCCCATTTTTTTATCAATATCAACATGCTGATTTCCCCATTGTTCTAATTTACCAGAATTTAAATATACATTCAGTCTTCTAATTTCTTCAAACAGACAATTGTCATCCATTTCAATATATATATATATATATATATATATATCGGGCATTTTTTCTATAAAAACTAAACACAGTTTTCGAGAGATATCTGTATGAGTACAAAATACATTAATATCTCCGATAATTCATACTGTACCGAAATATGACAGGTAACAATTCGGCCTAGTATCTCTGAATACAGAGATTAACAGATCAGTTATAAAATATTGAAAAGGAGGACACTTTTCAAAGAAGGACAAAACTTAAAAAAGGAGGACTGTCTTAAGGAGGACGATTGGTCACCTTATCATATAATAATAAAAGTTTAAAAAGTGTTGAAAAATAATATTATTTATAAATAAAAAATTTTTCCCTTTTAAAATTTAATTTGGGTGAGCTTTAGATACTTAAATAACTATCCCAAAATTTTATTGAGAACGTAACCATTATATACATATTTATAAGTTTTTTTTCGATTTTTTATTGCTCGTAAAACCCCAAAGGGGTTTCCGTGGAACACAGTTTGAAGACCACTGTTCCAATAAGAAACCCTCTCGGGGGTTTGTGATGCCCTTTTGTCGACTAGGGAAACTAGTGGTATGTGGCAGTATCTAATGAGACTGACAGAGTGTCAACAGGACTTCTCCTTCCTTGACCAATCGAGTTTTCATATCGGTAGTCAATATATGATTGTATGCGACATTGCATTTCGATGTCATGCTCTTTAATGAATCACATTTTTTTAAGCAAAAATTTTAACTTAAACATCAATCATTACTCTTAACACAATCTTTTGAAAAATCTTCTTCAAGTCATTTTATTTAACTAAAAAGATGTATTACATCGCGGTTTTTTTCAGTCAAAATATTTTTACAGGTTTTGAATTAGTGTTAAGACACAGTACATAATCCACAAATTTTGCCTGTAATTATAGTAGAAGATGTCCATCCAACAAATTTTGCATCAATTTTAGGCAGTTAAAAAATTTTAAAAATTGAAATCAAGACATTAAACATGTCAATTGTTTTTAATTTTAAGTGGTAGTACCAGACAGGGCTGTATTTACCCATATTTGCGTCTTCAGCAAAAAGGCATAATTCTACACCCTCTACCCTAAAATGTTAATTCATATCAATAACAGTACTACAAAAGAATTAAATAAAACCCACTAAAATGTTAAAAATAAAATAGAATTAACCCCCTGAAATTAAAATAAACTCTGTAATTTTAAGTTGTTTATTTCATCTTAATTGCTTCTCCCATGGCCTAATTATAGCTGCGGTAGTCTAATTAGGCCACGGTCTCGTGGCCTGCGTGTCATGATCTTGAGCCTTAGTGCCACTGAAAACACGCCATTTAGAAGGGGTGATGCACGTTAAATCTTAAGAGGCACAAAATCCTCATATTGGCGTGTTGTGGAAGTTTAGAGAGGTGCCAGCTCAGGTGTCGTCCTCGTCACTTAACCGCGGCTCAAAATCATGAGGTCCGTCACTTACCCACTTGCTTTTGGCATTTTGATACCAGTCCTTTGACGTAATTTGGGACAAAAAACCCGCCCTTTTTGCCAAAGGAAATTTTAGCGAACCCCTTTTAATACAAACCCGGGGGTTTTTAAAACCGGTCCGGGGACCTTAGGTTACGTCCTTTCAGGGGTCCTCGGGTCTCCTGTAACGTTGAGCCCTCTTTTTTGATTTGGAAGGTCCCTGGAAAAATTAAAACTGCCCCTACAGACTAAATCACCAAATTGTTCCCAATGAAAAAACTATTGGAATTCTATTAGTATTTTGATCAAGAATATTAAATCGGAGAGAGATGTCCAAAAGCTTGGGGTCAGTGATGTCACTTTGATACATAAAGGGAGGGGGGCTATTGAAAGGTTAAGAACCGCTGTACTAAAGGAATCGGAAATTGGACTCAGTCAGCTTCTTAGATAATGTAATTTTGGGATAAAAAAAATTTTTTTTTTAAAGGCTACAAAGTTTTTTTAAAAGGCAAAATTGTTTTTTCAAATACGAACAAGAAAACATAAATTGAAACAGGAAATTACAAAACAATTCTGTTTTTTCCTCGTGAACTCTCCTCGTTTTCAAAAATAAGCGAACGTCTTTGGGACCTCTGGGACAAAAAGGGCCCCCAATGATCCGTAATCAAAATTGAGAAAAGGGAAACTTTCGTAGTTTGCGGAACGAAGGTTTTTTGAGATGATGATACAGAACCAACCGATTATCGAAATGAGCACCTTTTTTACCCCGTACGGTCACCGATGCGTGAAGTCACGTCATCACCAGATCGCGTCCTAAAATTGTGAGTTTGGGTTTTGTTTCGCAGACGAAACCGAAAGAGGATACGACAGCTGGCTGATGAGCGAAAGGTATACAGGTATACTGCTGTGTTTTTTTTTTCAAGTTTGGTCAGCTAACTTATAACAATGGATTTGATTGTAATGATGAAATTCAAATTTCAACAAATTAAAATTGTTACATAATAACTCAAGGAAAAAAAAGATGGGGGTTTCCCCTTTTTAAATTCCCACAAACAATTGCAACAATACAATTCCAAATTTGAAAACAAAACATATGCTATGTTAACATATCCTTACCTATATATACACGCTAAATAAAAACATTGTGGAAATGGTCGAGACAAGAGAAATAGTCGAGCAGAAACGAATTTATTAATGTATTTTAAACACGGGAAATCATCGTTTTGCTCCCATTTGTGAAGGTCGAGAAGAGAGACAGGAGAATCCCCACATTCTCTCAGTTAGGGAATTACAATGGGGAAAATAACAGGGTTGTCATAATTCCGTGATGAAGTGGAGGTAAACAGTAGTTATTTTTAGAAATTAAGTAGGTAATTTTGGAAAAAAATTTTTGGGCCCCCTACCGTTTATTAAAAATGAAGCTATTAAAATATCCTTTTTCTAGGAATCAAAAAAAATCTCATTCAGGATTTAATCCTTTTAACGAGGGTCGATACACAAAGGATTGAGATTTTGGACACGTAGTTGAACCATTCTAGAATTTTACTTGCAAATGATCCGGTTTTAGTTCAGCATATTTCTGTATTGAGTTTGGTAAAATGATAGAACCGAAATAATTTCCTTAAAATTTTGTTGTGTCTTTAAGAATTTGGGAGAAAAAATTGAAAAAATTTCAAAAAGGACTAACATTTCCGGGAAAAATTTTAATTTTTTTACTGTTCGATTTTGGGGTTTATTTATTTAATGAAATGTTAAAAAATTACTAATATTAGAACTAGGCGGAATTTTTAGACCATGTGAGGATTACTTTATATGAAATTCATAATTTCAATACCATATGATTCATGCATAAAATAGAAAACCTTCAAAAACTCATATCTCTAAAAATAAAAATTGGTTGACCAATAATTGTTTTGGAAAGACGATGATAAATCGTTTAGCTATTAGAGATAAAGATGACGCGAAAGAGAATACGCCTCAAAATAATTATTTATCAACAGAATGCAAATTTATCAATGCAAAGGATTTCTACTGTCAAACTACTTTCCACGAACAGTATGATGGATATTACCGAGACTGAAAAAACTTATATCATTTATACAATGTAACTTTCTTGGGGTGAGCACATGTTTAGAACTTAAAGACTTCTAAAACATCCTTAAACAAAAAACATACAAAATTTCAACAAAAGAAAAGAAAAAACACAAAAAAAAAAAATGATTTTTTTGATGGGTAGAAAAAAATTCAAAGGGTAAGACAAAAAAAGGGGGTTTTCCTTGAAATGGAAGGGGGGGGTTTTCTTTTTGGTTTTGAAACGAAAATTGGGGGTTTTATTATATAAGAGTACAATAGCTGAATTCTGGGTATTTTTAGGTCGACAACTACCCCTCCGTTTTCCAGTCAATCGTTCATAATCTTATAAAAGCAATCACTTGTTTTTAACCCCGTTCATACGCTTCGCGTTGCCAACTTTTTCTTTTCAAAACTTTTATTTAAAAGTACTCTTTCAACAAAAGGGGGGCAATTCATGTGACACCCCTCACGGAAATTTAAATTGTGTTTTTACCAACTTCAAAATCCCCCTTTTGGCGTTTTTGGTTTGAGGAATATTAACGCGCACTGTTCACTAAAGAGGGCTTTTGGGCGGGGCCCCGATTTTGAACCATGGTCAATGACGGGGCGACACCTGAGCTGGCACCCCCCCCTCCCAACTACCACCACACCAACGGGGGGACATTTCAGTTTTGACAGATGTAACGTGCACCCGCTCCCCCTCACGGCGGGTTTTTTGGTAGGGGTTTTGGGCTCAAAAACTCATGACATCCTGCATGGCCCCTTTCCCTTAAACCCTGGGCTCCCCACCCCCTTGGGGGTTATAGCCCACCGGTAAAAGCAATCACGTGTTTCCAGCTAATCGGTTCATGCGATTCTTTTTTAAACTTTTGATCTTTTCAGCTTTCTCAAAAAAATACGAATTTGTCAACAAGAATGCACGTAGGTAGATAAAAAGCATTTTTTTAAAAATACATCATAAAAAAAAAGATTTTTTTGGGTTTTTAAAAAATTTTGAAGAAATTTATTTTTTATAACATTTGGACATTTATACTCAATGATAAAATTTGAAATTTTACCCAAGTTTTACAAATAGAACAACAAGTACAATTAGTTTGATGCGTGTTTTGAATTCGATGGAGAACAGGAGTTTGTCATTATCATGTGACCATCATGAAATGAGCCCATTGCGCACATAGGTAAATAAAATGCACTTTATTTAAAAATACAAGTATAATATAATTTTTTTTCTTGTAATTTTGAAACATTTTGTGAAGAATTTTAATACTTGAAACATTCTATACTAAATAAATAAAACAAATTATGAAATTTGAAACGAAGCTGTATTTAATTTTTTTTTTTAAATGGAAACAAAATGTTATTTTTTATTTTAAAAAAAGAAACATGATTCCCAAATTTTCATATGACCGCCATGGATTTGGCCTCTTCTATAAAAATAAAAGAAGCGATTAAATAGTACTACGAAGTGTAAAAAATGCAACAAATTAATAGTAATACAAAGCAATTTTCACATTCAAAGAATTGCTTGTAGGGTACATTCAACAACATAAAAAGAAAATACATTTCAAAAAAAGTTTTTTCTAATAACATGCTTTTAAACGGCTTCATGCATTTTGGACAGGAGAATTCCTAGGTATTATTAGACTGGCTAATGGATAACCTGCAACGCTTGCATTCGTTTTAACAGAAAAAGAAACAAAATACCCTTATGTAGAAAGTGTTCATGGGCCGGTGGATGAAAAACTTGAGGCCACTGTCACAAACACCCTTTTAAAGAGGGAAACCCTGATGTCTCGGATAAATTACAATAAAGCATTCATTGAAACAGTGTTAAGTTGTAATTAAACATGAAAAATATAAAATGATTAATTTACACACAATTAAAAACGAATAAGAAATAGATACGTTGTGTTTCTCATAAACAAATAATTTGGAAATTGAGAATAAACTTTGCTAAAGATTGAAATTTTGCAGTGTTAATGAAATCAGTCGAGTGTGAAAAATTAAGTAATCAATCAGACAAATTAATTAATCTAATAATTAAGTAAGTCGATCCATCAAATAAGACAAGTAAACAATATAGTTGAAAGAACTTAATCGATAATGTGACAAAAACTAATTCAAAAGAAATTATAAAAAGTCAGCTCCCTATTTTTGATAGTAATGTTTTTTTTTCCCAAAAAATTCTATGGACCGTTTTAGCCTGTTTTATTATGGTCGCAAACTCATCAACAAAATTAGTGGCCGAAAATTCCAACCCGTAAAAATTTAAAATTTTTAACTTACTTTTTTTTTAAATTTTTTTTGTTTAATCTCCATACCACGAACATATTTTTCCGTATAGGTAAGTTTTGATTAATAATTTTTTTTTCCGTGTAATCACGATCCCCACTAATATTTAATTTATAATAATGAAAAAAAAAAAAAAAGTAAAAATTTCCTCTTTTTAAAGATTATTTATTTAAAAAAAAATATGAATTAAAAAAAAGTTAATTTTAAAAAATAGTTAATATTTAAGGTAATGATTAAAGTTATGAAATATATAAATTTTTAATTTGATGATTCAGTTAATATTAAGCATATATAAATTTTAACAGTATATGTTTTATTTAATCACGTTGCATACATCAGAGGCGCAAACAAGGGGATTTATGGGGTCCGGTCCCCCCCAAAGCCCTGGTTTTTTTTCCCGTTGATTATAATTTTAAGTAAATAATATGAAAAATTTAAAAAATTTTTTTTTTAAGTTAATTTTTTAATTAATACAAATTATTTATTCAATAATTATTTTTTTACTGTTTTTTTTTCCCCCAAAATCGACAAAATCAAAGGAGCATGAAAAAGAATGGGGGTTTGACCCTGGCCCCCCCAACCCTCCATGGAAAATTTCGTTTTTGGCTACTGGAAACATTATACATCACAACTATCTAATTTAATTTCAAACGGGTTTTCAAAAAAGAATTTTACACATCGTTCTTGTTTGGGGTTTTTTTAGCACCCTTTTATAAGCTTCACTTGTCTGTAACGGAATCTTTGAACTCGATTTTTACCCACTTTAAAAGGTCAGAGTAATTCGAAATTTTGCTTGTTCAGGACCGATGACAATACAATAATTTAATAATTTTGTTCCATTGTCCTGATCAGGATTAACGATTTCCCATTTTCAAATCCCATCCCGCATCTGACGACTAATTTCAGATCCCATTTCCAGATTCGGTGACTAAAAGATTAAGCCTACAACTTAGTTGATTAACTATAAAAGGGTGTTTCTTATAAACTATAACTTATTTTAGGTAATTTTAACAGTGGCCTTAGAACATGGCGATCACCGGCGTAGCTAAATCTGAGTGGGTTCTGTATCAAAATTTCTTGGATGTCCGTTTTGGGGCCTTCAACATGTTACGATGCTTTTGCTTGTATATTTTGGGGGCCTTTTCTTGGGGACCCCCTATATTTACCCGGGAGCTACGCCCTGAGGTGACAGAATATCTTACAGAACTTCAGTTGAAAACCTCAACGGAGTAAAATGTTCTCGAAAAAATTGGCAACTATTCAAAAGGAGTGACGTCACCACACCTCCATTACTCCATACTCCGATTTTTTTCCGTTTATGGGGGTAATTGAATGCGGATGTGATGCAACGGGCGAAAAACGTGCAGAGATTTTGTTTGCGCATCTTAATGATGTTTTCATTCTATTATACTGGATATTCAAAATGTTGCCTGTCATTTTACATGTTGTTTCTAAATCATTTTCCATTTTCAGAAGAATAACAGAGAATTGAACGAAATATATAAAAATAAACTCTTATGAAAATTCGTTTAATAAACTCATCAAGCAAAAGATAAAAAGTGTTTTTTAAGTTTAAAAAAAGCGCAATCTACAATTTTTCGGAATTATTTAATACATTTAATCAGTGTGTGTGTGTGTGATCAATTCTTCAAAAACAATAAAGCACACTCATTAAATTTGTTGAAGATTACACAGCTGCTGTAAAAGTTAAAACTTCCAGTTTAATATTTACTTATTTCTCTGAAAATCCATCCTACTACGAAATAAAGGTAACGGTAAGGACAATAGGTTATATTAGTGGAACACGCAAGGGGTCTGGACCCCACATAGACCTTGATTTTTTTTTCGGTTGAATATAATCCTATGCATATAGTACGTAAAATTAAAGTAAGTATTTGATATTAATAATTAAGTTTGCTATAATTAATGCTAATTATTTATTCAATAATTTACTTTTTACTGTTTTTTCCCTGAATATGGACAAAATCAAAAGAATGTTTGGCCGCGTATTAGGGTATTATACGAAAATGGTGGACTTTCGACACTAACCCCCCGCTCTCGTAAAAAATTCTTGTGTGCGCCACTGGATTATATATATACAATTGTGACATTCTAGAACTATGGAAATAATTTGGATAAAAATAATACAAATCATTCCTTTGATTCAGTGAAAAATAAGCCAAAGGCTACCGGATTAAAATTTGTAGAAATACATTCAACTTCAGATTTCACTGCCATCTCTATAAGTTTTAAGCTAATTCAAAAACAATTCATATTACATTTGTATAATATACATATATTACTTTATTTAAAACACAGATATTTTTTTTCTCTCTCAAGTTCATCTCATACATAGATATAAGACGAGAAAGAAAAGAAAAATTACATATTTTGAGTTTATTTAAAATTGCATTGCAGTTTCACCCAAGCGACCTTTTCACCCAGCCTAACCGATAAAGTGGGTGAAATGCACAAGACGAATTTTTAAATATGTCCCGTTCATCATGGCCGTGTTGAACGTAGGTCCTCAACCCTTTGAATAATTGCCAATATTTCATAAAATGTTCGGATGTGTTGCTATTTTTATGATGGAAGATAAACATAGAAGAGCTAAAATTTAAAAAAAAAAAATATCAGCGGTGTAATTTTTAAGGTTGTTGTAATCCAATTTTCACATAAAAAATACCTCAACATTAGTATTTTATTTTAATTGTTCTATTGTATACAGATAAAAGAACTTTACATTAGATCCATTTCTGTCTAAAAATCAATATTTTGATATATATATATATATATGTATATATTTGTTGGTACTTCTTCATTTCGACGGCGCAAATCTGCCAAGCAGGCTTTATTGGCAACACACAGACACACACACACAAGACACAATATACACACATACAAAATGTTCATAAATGTTAATTCTCACTGGTTTTTCATCTATTTTGATGCAATATGAAATAAACGTGACTGATAAGAAAAGGCCGCGACTTGGTGGTGGTAAAGGGTTACCAGTGGGAATATTCCGTTTAGCGTCGGCTGTATCATTTTTGGCGACTTTATCACCTGTGCCGGCGAAATGGAAAAGTACCCATTTATTTTCCATCTTGTATATTTCAATGGTAGATGAGTTTTCAATTTTACAGGCAACTGAGAACAATTGAATATTTATTAAATGGTTCTAAATTTTAAAAAGGTATTATAAATAAGTATAGATATTATAAGTATTAATTTCATATTAACGTAGGAAAATTCTATTTGAAAAAGTTATGAATTTCTCTAATATTCATTCACTAACCGTAGAAAACCTTAAAAAATCTCCGGAGCTTGGATTTTTTGAGATTTAGGAGAGGGTTAAATTAACAAACTTTCTATCAGGTGAAATCAAATAAAGAATATTGAGATTTAAAAAAAAAGAAAATTATGTTTCAAAAATATATTTCAGTAACTCGCCCTGTGAAATATAAGTGTAGATAAATAATAATTCTTTCCAGGAGAATTCTCAAATCTTGCTAATAGTTCATGTTTTATCATAATGAAATCATGCAATTTACAATAAACGCAACAAAACATATTAATTGCTATCAATCCTATTTCGTGTCATTAAATTCAACGTTTGACATAGTTAACATTACTCACATTAAAATATTCTAAAGTGAGAAAAGTTCTTACAAAAACTATCAATTAAGACATCAATGATATCATTTCCAAACATTGAATGTTTATCGATTCTACAGAAATTAAACATAAGTCAGTCGCATATGTCGTAGTATAATTATCGTATGTTTTTCAATATCTAAGACAGAAATTAAAACACTTTCGTGTTTTCCCTTAATTTTATGGCATTTGATTAATTTATTTTCATTTCGAATAAGTGATGACCAATACAATTCAGGAATACGTTGAAGGGAAAAAGTTCAAAAAAGACAGTTATTAGGTGATTTTAAAAATAACCAATTACTTTACACTATCTTCCCTCTGATAACCAAACCTGTTTAAATACAAAACAGTACAATATAGTTAAAAAAAATAATTACTTCTCCTTCTCATGTTCTAATTCGTCTTAATACATCACGTACGAAACAACTAAACCTACATGGATAAGAATAAGCCTATCATGTTAAAATATCAATTACTTCAGAACACTTTCATGAAAGAAAATTACATACTCCGAAAGGAATAGGAAACGAATAAATAATTAACTTATAGAGAACGACCTAAACTTCGCAGGTAGACTTTTTAGACTTTGTACCATTCAATATAATGAAAACGAAAATTTAAAAATATATATTCATAGAGTATGCTTAATGTAAACAGAATCGGAATTAACAATACGAAACTGAAAAGAAAAGAAAAAAAAAATCTGTCTAAATTGAATGTTTTCCAACGGGAAAAATTAAAAAACCTCCCCCCTGACACAAAAAAAACCGTGTTTTTGCCATTTTCACTCTCATTAGAAAGAGTAATTCTTGGGGTTTTTTATTGTGTACCTACATAAGTTACGAAAAGGGTTTTAAAACATCCCTTTGCTTGAACCCTTTTACTTTTTTGGTAAACCAAAACATATACGAAGGTTGGCATGTAGCTTAAATCTGACATTTTTGTGCTACACGAATCTGGTTGATTTATGCATTGCCATCCGTTAAAATAAATCGTCATATACCATAAGCAAATACATTGTGTCATATGATATAAATGGTTGCAAATTAAAATGCACATGACGTCATAAGCAGTAAGTTTTAAAGATGACCTCCAATCCCAATCAAAGTTGCCCTAAAAATGATTATGAGCCCTAACTATTTTTCTGTAGAAAGAATTAACCAATGACAAACAAAATTAATGAAAAAAAAATTTGGATACATTATTTTTAATAACCTTTTCTCATATCACTAGTTCTTGGACAATATACTCAAAATATTAATATATCTCAGCAAAATATTTTGAATTGTTTATTGTTTTGGTTCCAATTGTGTAAAACTTCACAATATTAGAATATATGTATATAAATATAACTTTCCATTAAAATAATTTGAAACACTTTTTTTCTAAAAAAAAGTTAAAGGTCACTAGTTTTTAAGTCGTCATTTCTAAATATCAACTGATTTAAAAAGAAAAATAACAATCGGCACAAAAAAGTTCTTTTTGTTTTATTCAAAGTTCAGGGGCTCAACAAAAAGAAGAAAAACAATTCTCTTCTGTGTATAAAGAGAGAAAAAAGAAATTTATTTAAGAATACTTCGCGAATACATATAACATACATACACCAATTTCGTAAGTAACAAATAAACACACATCAATATATAATTTTCTTAGAACACTTGATGAAATTATAATGGAATTGCAGCTTCAAATTCAAAGAAATATTCTTTTTTTTCCCAACACATGTTAAATGAGATGAAGATATCTCACGAATCTTCTGCGATTTTATTGTTGAATAAAGACGAGTCGAATGTACGATACATTTTCTTTTTCACCTACTTTTAAGTTGAAAATGTTCTAAATTAGGACATAAGCTCAGACTAAACATTAACAAGAAAAAAAACACCTTTGAATTCGTATTTTAATTTTTTTTTTTTGTTCTGTATCAGGAAACATAACACATCATTACCGATTTACATTTTATATATGATGTCATTTATTAACGTTCATTCAAATTTATAAAACAATACTTAGAAGTAAAATAATGACTAGATTTAAAAGACACAAAGGAAAAACTCAAAATGAAAATCTAAACTGAATCAGCATTCTTTTTCACAAATTCTTTTATAAAATCTATCCATAAATTGATGACAAAAAATTGTTTGCTTTATTTTAATCGATTTTATGTTATAAAAAAAAAATTTTTCTTGGAATTCCAAATAAACACAAAGTAATATCCAATAATATAAAATATCCAAAACTATTTTCTAACAATTCCTCAGAATTTTTCGATTTATTTTATTTACTACATAATCAGAAATATTATTTACTTATATCATTCTTTTTTTTATAAAAAAAAAGTGATGTCAAAATCCTCTAAACTACAACCGTGGGTGATGCCATCAAACGACTTTCATTTTCGAATTCCGCAGGTGAAACTGGTATTCTGGATCCACAGACGATTTTTATCTCCAACACTACGACATCCTTTTGCTTGACACACAGCTGTGTCATTAAATATAGTGTCAAGTCATCTACCATCTATAAAAGACGATTAACGATTGATAGCATGGTAGGTGTAGGTTTGTGTGTGTTAATATAAAAAATTAAAATTCTTTATATTCCTTTAACGTGTTGTTTATTAGAATATTTTGATTTAAAAATACACTTACAATTAATGAGCACTTTTATGAGACATTTCCAAATTTATAAATTCAATACTGAATTAAAAGGTATATATTAAATACTTACACGTTTCGGTTTAAATTTTATTTTTTGAAAAAATATTTTGAATGTTTAAGGGTTTTTTTTTTATATTTTATTAGATACTCAATTTCCAAATTTGTTTTTTGTTTTCGTTTTTAAATAGTAGACGAATGACATCGTTGTCTCAAAGTCACCAACATGACACCTCATATTAAAATACAACTCAGGTGCCTACCTCGTTTCTGCGCTGTTCACCAACGCACACCTCTCCCTGTGCGTAAACTGCTTTTTGTAAGCGTTTACGCTTTAACTAATATTTATAGCACCTTATTTCTTACGAAATTAAAACTAATTATTTTCTATTTAATATTCTAATTATGATTAGAGGGTAATGTTAAATGTAAACAAGGTACCTCGTAAAATTATGCCGTAGAATCTATAGAAAAAGTTAAACACGATTTTTAAACTAACGATTTACGCCTAACGATAGTAAACAAATTGTTACTACACTTGAAAGGAATATAGCAATTCTTTAAATAGGAACTCTTTAAATTTTGGGTTACATTATTTGTATAATTTTCCCCGAAATGTTACATTCTTTTAAAAAGTTGAGATTTTTTTAGATCATCCATAGAAAGGATTTCGCGTATTTAAAAATACTCCCCCCACACACCTATATCTTTCTTCATTTGCTTTTTGATACAAATTTTTTTTTAAAAAATAAGCTCAATTTTCGCTTAAGAACTAGTGTGCCATCACATTAAAAAAAAAGTTTTGTTTCGTATTTTGTTTATTTCTTAATTTTAAATAAGTATACATTTTAACCAATTTTCTTGCTGTAATTTTGATCTTCATATTTTTGAAAATTCTATTTTAATTAACTTAATCTCAAATAAGAATTTCATAAATACTGGAATTTCCTGATCACATAACTATTGCCATAACCAAAACAAAATCGAAATATTGCCAAAAAAGGTCAAATTCTCAACCCTAAACAAACAGATTCTTCTCGGGATCAACAATTAAAAGTCCAGATCCTTAATAACATCCGACTTAAAAATCAATCACCCAATGAATACATACAAGACAACTTGCCACCATCGATTCACAAGCCTATAATCAGTTATTGATTTCCCATTACAAAGAAATAAATCTCTGGGTCGATAAGCCATTACAGAACACACACACATCCTGTGGAGATCTCAACATGTATTGGATCACTGGCCTGAAGCACTTCTTTTTTCCCATGGTGCCATCTCTCGTGGCCTAATGCCCTCCATCCCGGCGTAATTTGAAGGCAGACCTTGAATCGAGGACAAGACATGACTTCTACCAGGGTTTGCCTCGCCGTCTGGAGGAAGGTTTGGGGTTGTTTTTTTTATTTTTTCCTTTATTTTTATGGGAGGTACACGTCGAGGTTAAGGTGAAAGTCGTTGTTATGGATGCAATTCAACATAATCATACTGCGGGTCAAGTTGTTGTTATCTCCGGCATGATTGTGTTTAGATAGGTTTCCGAGCAGGTGTTATTAATATATACCCCGATGGAAGTTTAAATCGAGGAAGGCATATAAATATTGTATGTGCGGGTAGTTTTTAGTGCTGGGGAAAAGATTAATTCTTTTTGTTTTGATTTATAAAACAATTATTGGTGTGCCTGTTTTATTTTCATACTTAAACATTTTTTTTTTTTTTGGTCTTTAATAGATTAAGAACAGTAAGATTGCATACAAATTAATAGAACACTTTCTATTCGTTAGGCTTAGCTGATGTCAATATTCGGACTGTTGCCAATCTGATAAAGCAAAAAAGTTGCTAAGAAATTGTTTCCAGATTTACAAATAATATTTTAAGTATTAACAATTTTATAATTTTAAAGTTAACAATAAAATAATATTCACAATTATAAAAAAAAAATTAAAAAATAAATGCAGTTAGTTGATACAAAATAGCAAATTATATAAATGAATAAAAATAAAATTATGAAATTCATCTTAAAAATTAATAATGATTATTTTTCAATATATAATACGTTCTATACTTTTATTATTTCATTTATTATATTTCTGCTTATTTATTAAACTGATTTTCTTAAATCTGACTTGGATCGTGTAGCCATTACTAAGCAAAAAAGTAAACAATTATTATCCCAACAAATAATAAACATTTGGTTGTTTTTATAATTCGTAGCAAGATGAAGATGCTTCAGAGTATAAAAAAAGAGCATATTTGTAGGAATAAATAAAACATCTAACAAGTTTGTGAGATGTTATTTTGTGTTTTGAAAGTCAGAATATGTAAATAATAAGTAATTAATACTGAAAATAAATTTTTTTTTTAATGATAAACAGAAGCAAAGAAAAGTCCTTTAACAAAAACATATTTATTGATTTACAAATTTTTTTCAGTAAAACAAAATTTCAAAAGAAATGTATCCTCATAACAGTGAGAAATAATTAAGATTGTATATTTATACAAACAGTTTAGAAAAGATACTTATACGAATAGTTTAGATAAGATGTACAAATAGTTAAGATTTTTTACAGTACAAATTAAAGTTGTTATTTAAATATTTAAAAAATGCAAAATACTTCAATTCCTATCATATTTACATATGCAATTTCAAAAATTCAAAACGTTAAATCGAAGTAGTAAGGTCGATGGAACAGAATAAATGAAATTATATTAAATTAGTCGTCCTTCTCCCTTCGTTGGGTGGTTCATGATGTTGTATAACAAAATATATATTGTTTTTAAGTAATTTATATCTAAGTCCTAGTATTAAGTTTTTGATCGTATTAAAAAACATTTTTACAGCTTTCGCTTCTTGATTTAAAAAAATACAAGACTTGAATCACTAAAATGGAAATATATTTATCTTTTGACGCCCCCCTTCCTCAAAATCGATTTCTGCAAAATCAGTTTTTAACAAATCTCTACTCAACAAAAGAAATCGTTTGCCAAATTTTAAGTTTGTAGGTGTAACAATCCAAAAACGACATTTTTGTTTTTAAAAAAAATCTGTAATGCCCTTTTAATTTCTGTGACATCTTTCCAGTGTCGATTTCCGCAAAACCCATTGTTATCATTTCTACCCAACAAAAGGAGCATGCCTGCCAAATTTCAAGTCTGTCGGTCTAATAGTTCTTGATATTTCGTGAGGAGTGAGTGAGTGAGTCGCCACCTTTATATTATTGATGAATCAATACAAACTGAACGAGCGCTTCACGTATTCATTAACTGAGATTCGTTAATTTTCTTAAAAAATTGCTACTTTAAAAATATTGCATCTTACATTTATTTACTATTCCTCCTTCCCCAAAAAAATGAATGAAATTACCTAGTTAGAGATCAATAAATAATTATTATTTAAAATTAATCTGTTGTTTTGAAAATCACGATTACTAAAATATGAAATTCAACAACTTGCAATGATTCAAATTATTTCATTTTGCATTCTGTACAGTGTTGTACCCGTTTGAAAGTTTGAAACATTCATCATATATGATCGAACTAAGAAATACAATTCTTTTCAGTCAAACTACAATTTCTCAACCAAGGATCTGATATAAAAAGAACATGATATATATCCAAATGAATGTTTTTATTGTTCGCGGTTTGAAACTCTTAGAATACCCAAGATCAATATCATACGATAAATTGCAAGAAAGACAACGCTTCTAAAAATAAGAAAACTGATTCTTAGCTAGTGTAGACTAAAATCAATGACAACTAGAAATACAATAACATCATAACAGGCCATGATGTGACATTTTAAAGCCATAAAAGAATAAGAATACAAATGACAGATTTCCTATTTCAAAAATTAAATAAATAAGGACTGCATTTATTTAATAAAATCATTACTATGGGAAAAAATAACCGTTTCGCATGACTCTTTGCTCTTTACTTTTAAATAGCTTTGTGTCATATTGCATTAATTTTTATCAGAGGTTTTAAACATATGCTTTTTCTTCGGTGTAATGTTTCAACGTCCTCTGTCACATATAAGAAATGACATCAGTGGGTTTCTTCGATAAGAATGATTCATCCATAAAAAAGGAAAAATTTAAAACGAAAGGTTAAAAGGTTTCTTTTTATTTGAAAAGGGGTTTCAAAAAAGGGAAGAATTCCCGCCAAAACACAACGAACTATAAATGCCAATGATAATAAAAACGACATCATGTTTACCAGAAGTTCGATACTCGTTTAAGTTGATTGTATATAACTTAACAATTCAACAATTTTAAAAAGAGCTAAATAGAAATTAAATCTAATATAGTTGTTTTATAATATAAACAAGTAATATGAAAAAAAAATTTTAAGTAAATTCCTACTAAGATCAACAAAGAAAAATTTTTTTTTAGCTACTTTTTATTAAATAGTTACAATTAAAAAATTTTGTTTTACATGGACGAAATTAAACATTTAGGGGAAAATTTTTTATTAATTATTTTTTAAAAAGTTTTATTGTCACCCAAAACAATTTTATAAAAAATTTTCCCAGTTCAACTGAATGCTTTAAAACTTGAGAAAAAACCTTTTAAAATTTTTTGACAAAAACATTCCAAAGGGGGTCGCTAAGTCGCCAAAATGATGCCAAGGCATTTTTTTGTAATTTTTTTGAATAATTAGTTTTAATAAATTAAATTTTTTATTAATTAAATTTAATTATTATATTCCCAAAAAAATAAATAAATGTATATTAATTTCAGCTAAATTTGGGAGCATTTTAAAAATGCTTTTTATTAACGATTAAAAAATTAAAACCAAACAAATAAATAAAAAAAACAAATAAAAAATATGAGAGGGGGGTGTGGGGTTAAAATATTAGGAATTAAAAAAGCAATTTTAATGTTAATTTTACAAATAAAATTGAAAAAGGCTTAGGTACTTGCAGTTATTCTTACCGAAGTTGAAAATGGTTGTCATTCTCTCATTCGTACAATTTTTAAATTGGAAATTTCAGAAACCAATTAGCGGTGAAATTCTAAAGGGGAGGGTGAACTCATCTTATGTAAGGGAGTGAAACCACATATTATTATTGACTGCGTTTCCAAGGCAACGCGTTGGAGACCAAACTAACACACAAGTTTTCTTAAACCGAATTTTTTTTTTCTTCTTAAGTTTAGAGTCAAAAATAGGCATCAAATAATTTACTGAAATTAATTATAAAATTAATTTTTTCCTTATCCATTATTCCAACTTATTTTTTAATAATTACCGTATATTCTGTATAACACGCCCCTATACTTTCAAACTGCATTTTTTAAACTTTTAAGTATATTCTAATAACGAGCACTCTTATTTTTTTTACAAAGAAACCTGGGAAAAGTATAAAGAAATGCTTTTTGTCTTTTAGAAACAAAATTTTAAAAACAAACGGGGGCGCTTTCCTTTAAACCCCAATTTGGGGAATCGGTCCGGGCGGTGGTGAACCATCAAGACATTTTGGGGTGACCGCCTTCACTAAGACCTAATAATCATTCCATCATACAAAGGTCTAGAAATACCCTATTTATCCGAATTTAAGCCACCATCGATTCTAAGCCGCACTCCGAATTCTCAACCAGATTTTTCGAAAATTGAAAAGTATTCTAAAATGATTTATCGATATCCCAATTTTTCGGGAAAATTTAAAAAAAATTTAAAAAAAAAAATCGAGTGAATAATGAGGGTTTTTTTATCAGTATTTTAAAAACATCCATGAAGTTTTAATTACTCTAAAAACCCCATCCGAAAAAAAACCCTTCGAATCCCGCCCCACCCGTTTTCAGTAGCATTAACATTTGGGAAAAAATTTTCGGGGGATTTAAATAAAGTATTTTTTCAAAAAACAGAGGGAAAAAAAACGTATCATAAAAAAAAATTTCGTTGGGAAAAAAAGTGCTCCTCCTTTTTTTGGGAAAGGCCCTTTTTACGAAAAAAAATCGTAAAATGTTCTTGGTTCCAAAGGAAAAAATTTGCTAAATACAGAAACTCGGGGGAAAAAAGAGGTTTAAAAAATGGAGATCCCCCCTGTATTGTATACCCTTTTTAAATCCTTCACCTACACCCCTGGGTGGACCGCAACACCTCGAAAAAAAATTAAGTAGCCCGTACCCTGGAAAAGTCTGCCCACCCCTGCTCTAAGCCGACATATCCCGGAATATATGGTAATGGAAAATTAACAAAAAAATTTTCGCGATGTAAATATCAGTCGCTGTGCTTGCAGTACTTTCATGCATAAAGAATACAGGTACCAAAAATTACTTACATCCTATTAAAACGAACGATTGGCCGATTTAGGATGAAAAGAATAAAAAAAAAAAACGGTCACTTCTTTTGAAATCTTTGAAGCTTACATAAGGATACATTATGATTTAAATATGCAGGTTTTTAGTACGACCGACCACCCGAGCATCATTAATTTTTCAAAATGACACACAGGTAATACAAATTACACTTTCTTGCAACCAACTTGAATAAGCTGCCTTAAAAGTTCCAGAGTAACACCGCGATTTTTTTTCCTCGTGCTCGTGTTACAGAAAACTTCTACCATCACTTGCCAAGCGGAAAATATTCGAAATCATTTATATTCATATCACTTTTTTTTTCTCTCTTTCTTCGCCTTTTGCTCTTTTCTGTTACAGATTTGTTACATCCAACAAAGCTTTGTTTCTTGAACGGAAAAAAAAGGAAACACGCTTCGGGAACAGGATAGTGATCTTTAACCCCTCTCTTCGAAGAAGACAGAGAGAGAATTCTTTTAAACCAGCTTAAAATGATCGCGCAACTGAACTCTGTAACACGTCTGTTTCCTGAAATAGGTAATGTGAAAGAAGAAGAAAAAAAATATTTTTAAAATTTTCTTGAATCGAGAGGTAAAAAGTTCATAGACAATTTCAATTGGAGGGGTATATGACCGTTGACTTTCCCAGGCAAAACAAAATTAGAACGCGAGTGGTTAATTTTAGTGTACAGAAGGTTTCTGGTACCTAATTCGTTTACTTTTGAAACAAAAGAAAGATTTTTATTGAAATTAAAGCAGAAAAAAAAATTCTGTGGAAAAAAATAATCAGTAGTATATTACTTATATATCAATTATAGCTCCTATATGTAATTTATAAACCAGTTCCCAAGAATGTTATACCTTGAGGGGAAAAATACAGCCCAGAAATATTAATTCACTAGACCAGGGTTCCACTCTACTCTAGGGCTTCCTGGAACTTTGACTTGGGTTCCCAAGTGATCACTATTTTCTTCAGCAAAGAACCAAAATTTTAGTAACATTTTAATTTTTATAAGAGATTGACTTCTTAAAGGCAGTTTGCTTGTAAAAATAAATATAAATATTTTATAGATAAAATAAATTTTACATTTCGTAAAAGTCACGAGCTTCAAGCATGAATGGATAAATCACACGCTTGCCAATGAAGCAGAAGAAACAACTTATCGACATATCAATAGATTCGACGTTAAGTCTGAATTTAAGCAGGAGCAGCTCTAAACTTTATAGATGCAAATTCGCAGAAGTTTCTCGCATGCAGTTATAAATCTTTTAATTCCAATCTTAACAAGATATTTCAGTTAAAAATATTTCTCAACGTATGTGGGGAAAAACATAGAAGCAAATTAACGCTGAATATGAAAGCAGAGTGTAGATAGCTTTAACAGACTTAAGACTTCAGTAATTTGTATAAAAAATGAAAACATATATCCAATTATTAAATATAATGCAATTGTAGATGATACATAGAGCATGAATTAATAAGTGAATTACATTACTATTATGTTAAAAAATTTTCACACAAAAAAATACAGTATTTTTTAAAATTGTTTTTACTTAAAGTACCAATAACATATTGATCTGCTTTTAATATTTTTTTAAAATGTATTCTTCTAAGGGGTTTTTGGGGGAGGGGTGTTCCTCAGAAACACCTTATAATTTCAAGGGTTCCGCGAGTCGACAAAGTTTCAGCACCGCTGCACTAGAGGTTAAATTTAGATTCTTATATATGACAAAAAGGGAACAATGACTTTTATTACCCGTAAAGTTCCTTCTTTCTGATCAAAAAGATCACAAAAATGTAATTAAGATTTTAATGCACTTAAAAATACTTCACATAAATCAATTTTGCTTTTGTGACTGAACTAAAGGAAATAATGCCACTTTATCCGTTTTACTTTTAAAATATAATGATAAATCAACAAATATGTTTACTTAAATGAAGCTTGTATTAAAAGGAAAATAGATATTGAAAGCTGTCCGTTTGAAATTGAATTACAAATATTTGCTTGTAAACGGAAACAGAAAACAATAATGAATATATAATTCCTTCTCAATGCGGAATTAATACAACAATTGTACACAAATACAACACAGTAGACGTAAAACAATAGGTTATCAGTGTAACCAGTAACAAATAACGGCATCGATAATTGCAACCCAAAACATATTACATTGTGACAGTGGCAAAACACAACATATCCGGGGATGGAAGTTTGACCTCTGTGTTAGCAAATTATTACCATTTTCGAAAAAATTGGTTCACAATTAAAATGTCAACAGGAATCTCTAGGAGGTAAACAAAATAATTATTTTCGTCTAATTAAATACAAAACGTGTTTATAAGTATACTTTTTTTTAAAAAAATATTAATAAATTTTTGAAAAGTTAAACACATTATGAGTTACTTACTATGAATTAATAATTTAACATTTATTTTAGACTAAATTCAATACAAGCTAACGATTAAAGATCATTTCATCAGTGAAATAAATGATGGGGTCTGATGAAAATTCTCCCCCCCTTTAAGAAACATACGGATATGAAACAACCAAGAATTTAAAAAGCTTTTTCAAGCCTCCCACCTCCACCCAGTTGTTAACATATGCTTCCTACAAACAAATCTGCAGTTTTTTTTACAAACAGACCAATTAAATTCCATGTATACACTGTGGATGATTGGTTAACAGATTGCAGGATCTTGATTAATGTTATTTAATCACAAGCTATTATTTTCAGAAAACTATAGGACTTATTTACCCTCCCCAAACCTTTTTTAAAACAATATCAACTATATTTCTGTAAGTTCGTTATTTGGATTTACATATTGATCTTACCTTTTAACTTGAAAACCCGCATCATTCTCCAATCATAAAAATTCTGACTAAAAATTCATTTCAGCAACTCTTTATATTACAAGCAGAAAATCCTCACTTTCTTTAAAAAAAAACAGTATCCTTCCCTATAAGCAGTTTCTTCTCCCAATCGTTAAGTACGCTGCCACTCTACTTACATTAAAAAATTCAAATTAGGTAAAAGAAAACTAATTTTTTGGAGTCGCATGACTATCCCACTTTAGAAAGTTAGAAACAATGTATTCCATAATAGCCTCAGAAATGATCCAATTGATAATTATACTACAAAAAAAAACTCAAGAAATGGCTTCACATTTATTTCAAATCGCAAAACCTAATCAAACAAGCATTATTTGTTAATCCCCAACAAAGTTCAACTATGTTTACAAAACAGTAAAATGAGATCTTGTGCCGTGTAAACCTCTCTCAGTGTTATGGTAGACAATCTATTCTAAAAACTATTTTAACGTGTTGCCATAATCTGAATACAAAATATCGCTTGGCAATATTAATATCAGTATCGATATAATTCAAAATGTTACAAGTAAATATTATACGAATATGAAGAATGAAAAATATTATAAAATATAACACACTAGAGCTGGTATACCCTTTCTTCGCACGGGTGAACTGAAAAATTAACGAACACAGATTGAAGGATAAAGAAGTTTTTAATGAGTTAATTTTACGTGAATTGCAAATTAAACAAAAAAAGCTTTTTGCATATCTCAGCTGAAGAAAAAAAAACACCTTTGTTAAATTTTAAGTCTGTAGATCTAAGAGCTGATAAAAAGGATTTTTTTTATTATAACTCCCTGTAACACTCTTGAGGGTCGATTTTTTGAAAATACCTCTCTAAGCTGATCTCTGCTCAGAAAAGTAACACATTGTTAAAAGTTTTGTGTAATGAACGCTTAATATAGTGTAAATAATTTATATTGAAAGTGTAATACATTAATATTACTTTCTGTTGTATTTATTTTATGTTAAAATTGTAATATTCGCAAGCAACGCCGTTTCTTAAATTATAATGGCGATTCAATGAAAAACATAGCGAAATGTTGACGATAGAGTCAAGTTGGCAAATGTCTAGCTACTTTCAAAGCTCGAGCTTTATTAGAGCTTTGTAAGACCAGCCGTGTAGGGGAGCGATGCACGTTAATGCTTTATCTACCGCATTATGATTTACTGCAGTTTTTTTTATGCAATACTTTTTTTTGGATCACTACATTGAAAATTAAGGGATATACATACACAAAATACTCAACTTTGGGAAATTTAATCCGTTAGAGCTAATAAATTAATTAAAGATATTTCACTGTAAAATTAATTATATACACCGTTCACTTAAAATAAATAGTCAAATCGTTTTCTAAGGTCTTCATTAACATACAAAAACACAAGACACTTAAATTTTGACAAACTATTTATTCGGGACAAAAATAATAATCTTTGCAATGCGCTGAAAACGCACAATATCTGCTACAAAACTATTCGCATTCCCCGCTAAAATACTCATCATAGAACCCGTACTGCCATAAATCTTGGAAGAGTGGATTTCAAAGAATATTCCTGCTAAGCATTGGTAGGATATTCCTTCTAAATTGGTGTGGTGTGGTAGTTAGGAGAAGGGGGTTGCAGCTCAGGTGTCGTCCACGTCTCTTGCCCATGGTTCAAAATTACGTGGTCCGTTGCCAAAAGCCCTCGTGTAGCTGAACAGTGCGACGTTAATATTCACTCACTCACTCCAAAAAATACAGTACAGTAGTTATAATTATTTTTATACCTAAAAATGCAATATCTGCCTATTCAATAAAAATTATAGCGTTATAATTAACTACTAACCACAAACAAATTTGAAAATTTGTCCAAATGATGTAATGTGAAAGAGAAAGTTTATTTACTTTAAGCACCAGAAGCGATAAAAGTATTTATTTTGAAAAAAGATCAATTTCTTACTACCACACAAATGTGCATAATAAAATCATAAAAAAAATATTCAAATAAAGAGAGATTTATAACAACATCTCCCTTCAAAACTTAGTTCTATTCTAAATATTTAAAAAAAGGATTATGCTGATTACAGGAATACATTTGAAGCGAGCGCCTTGCGTAGCCAAAACAAAAAGGGTTTCTTCACAAATAAAAGAGATATATGCTGTCGTGGGCTTTTTTGTAGCGCACGCCAGAATTGCTTGCAGATGGCAGAATTTTTTCCTACTTAAAAATGCTATGAATTATAACCTGTGTTATTCTGATGTATGAGCTATATTACTGTAAAGTTTCATCAAAATCCATTCAGTTGTTTTTGCGTGAAAGACGACCAAACATCCAAACAAACTTTCGCATTTATAATATATATCTAGATTAAAAAATAAATATAAATAATACTGAGAAATATTTATAATGATAAATATTCAAAAATACATTTTTAAATTTAAGTTGATAATTATTAATGTACGTACCGCGGCGATTTTTCATTAAGATTAGCTTCAATATTCTTAGAATACGTTATTGGGACTGAAACTCCTTTAATTTATTGTGTCGTACTGAATTAAAAAAGATCCATGTGATAGAATAGGCAAAACGTAAACACCAAATCCATGTAAGATAGTATCAATAAATAGTTAGCACTCTCTTTCAAAACTCTTTTATGAGTCGGTTTCATAACTGTTAGGTTACAACAAATATTTGTCTTTTATATGCACTTTTCCCTCTTAAATCGATTACACATCTCAATTTAAACACTCTTTGATGAGTCTTTTCTTTCTGGTGTAGTTGCAGAGATGTCAAAAGTATCTTATTTCAATTTGGACAAAGCAGACTTCTTTTTTTTTTTTTTGGAAAATATGTTTCGGTAACTTCAAATGATTCAATGTCAAATTAGGAATTTGATCAACGTAAAACATGTACTTGCCGTACAGAATAAAAACATGAAGCGAAAGCATGCAAATCAACTTCTGTTTCTTGAAATAATTTGAAGCAATGAATGAAAAATCCAGCCACATAAATCCAATGTACAGTAAGACCCCGCTTAGCGCGGGGTATACATTCCATCTAAGTAGAGCGTAATATGAAACAGCGTTAAACGAGGTTATCTCATCATGTAAATAATGGGGTTAGGGGAAGATGGCTGGAAAATTGTTTAGTTATTTTGCCATTAAATTTATCAATTATGTTTTTATAACAATAAAACAAAAATATATTTTTACAAATATAGAAATATAATAAAAGAATAAACATATAAAAATAATAAAATTCTAAGTCAGTATGTTTACATTTCAGATCATTCAGTCTCTTTTGTATTTCCATTTTGCTATCTTTTTATCAAGAAGGTAAATTGACTTATAGGCATATTGCGTTCAATTTCGTCGTCAATCCATATAGAAAGTCTATTATCCGTTACATATATTGTAATATTTCTAGACGGGTAATTCTAGTGGCAGAGCTTGTAGTTGCAGTTGCCAATAGCAGTATTTTTTCTTTATTCTTAAGAATGGTCCTTATTGTTGAATTTGCCAAATTCTCAATGCAGCACCTAAGTGAGATTGATGCTCGCCAGTATCTTCTAATCACTTGCATTTTAGTTTCTAGTGAAATGCTTTTTCTTGTAGCTTTATTTTCGTGGTTTTTACTATCAATGATGATAAAAACTAAAAATACTAATATTTGTCATTATAGAAATCGTTGTATTATCTAAATTTATTCTTACAATAACGTCAACAAATGTTTGAAATGATAAAAGTATGTTCGTATAACACCACAGGAAAGATGAAACACAGATAAACTGCTTCGGATATCGGGAAGCCTAATGCTGCGTGGAATTTTGGGGAATCCCAATATTAAAACAATTAATATAAAAAAAAAATAGTTTTTAAGTCAATTCCTACTTAGATCAACAACGAAAAATTTTATTTTAGCTACTTTTTATTAAATAGTTACAATTAATATAAATATGTATATACATAGGACAGAATCACAACATTAAGTGGTAATTAGTTTTTTTAATTATCATTAAAGTATCGTGTTGTCCTTTTAATTTCAGTCCAACTGAATGCTTTAACACGCGAAAAAAAAACCTTTTCAAGTTTTGACACAAGTCGCCAACGTAGCTGTATTTGTAATTCTTTAAATAATTAGTTTTAATCAATTAATTTTTATTCATTATAATTAAATTATTGCATTGTCATCCAAAATTATCCTGTATATAAAATTTCAGCTCAATCCAACGCTTTAAAATGTATTTTATTAACGATTGAAAATTCCACCCAGATAAATAAATAAATATACAAATATATAAATAAATAACTATATAGACAGTGCGAGCTAATAGTAGGAATTGAAAAAAAGAGCGTTAAACCGAAACAGCGCTAAACGAAATAGCGTTAAGCGGGGTCTTAATGTACCAAACTGTGTTGTGAATTTTAAAATCACAGTTAGAAGCTTATAAGTATTCCATTTTATTTTTATCTGAAACAAAGTATTATGAGGAAAATTTAAATATCAACATTGCGTCGCGATGGATATTCAAATTTTTCTTTCAAATTCGTTCGAATGTTAAACATTGTGTGGAATTTTTCTTTCCTTCTACTGGTATCTATCCATAATTATCGCTGCTACCTTGGATTTTTTTTTTAAGAATTTGTTTTTATTCTACACAAACTTTCTTCCATGTTTGAAAATATCGCTATCATATCGATAACAATTTTCACAGTAATCTGTTCGCTGCATTGAGGAATGAGAACAATTTCTGTTATGCAAATGCGGTGAACCAGACGACAATTTTCTTCACAAAATTGTTCTTTTCTTTTTCCTTTTAACTTTCATATACTTTACTTCAAGGTAATACAATACTCAAAAGTAATTTTAAAAGGAAAGCTATAGAATAAATTGAATATTATCAAAGTAAAATATTGTTACAAAGTATTATGATGCATTTTAATGAGTAATAAATGATTAAAAAAAGTGTAACTTGCAAAATGTTGGACTTTAAAAGTTTAAAATAAAGGTAATAAATTCTCTTAGGGTTTGGTTCAATGAAGTCTCTTTTTGTGTAACATTTATTTATTAATTTAGGTCAGGTTACACAAAGATAACATACATCTTTAACAAAAATAATGGGCAAAGAACAAGGACGGTTTTTCATAGCTATCACATTCTCTCCTCACCTGGCCTCTGCTAAAGATGAGAGGCTGTTAGAGGGCACTACTGCTACTTGGGATATATAGTCAGTTACAATTTTTATGACAAGAGCGGCTACAAGCTTTTTTTGCAAGACCTAATACCAGGGGCGTAGCTAACGCCGTATCAATAATATGGGGCCATCAAGATACAGGGGCCCCAAAATGCAATAGCAAAAAATCGCAAAACGTTAAAGGGAACCAAAAAAAAGAGTGAATTTTGATATAGGGCCCACCACATAAGGGTTATGTATGAACTAAAACTATAGTAAAATTACCATATTATAAACATAAAATTGTGTGCTTTATAAATTACAATTATAGAAATAATTCCAATTAATAAATAATTAAAAACTGTAGCACATTTTTCTAATAAAAACGCTAAATTAAGAAGAATGTAAAATTGCTATTTAAAAATTTTAGTACTTTATAAACTAAGTAAAAAAATATCTAGGCCGAACTCTCTTTTCTTGGAAAAAATGATTAATTAGAATTGTTATGGGACATTTTTAGATACCAGTTTATGCATAAGTTTACATAATAGGACAACCGACAGATTTAAAAATACTTTTGACATAAGCTAACATAAATTCAAACTTTGAGAAACTTTTTATTTTACGCGTAAGTGTAACGTAAGAGCAACTTGCTTAACATCATCATCATTCGTTAAAATATATTTTATTTAGAAAAAAAAGTAATCGGAGCGCTCGATATTTTAAAAAATATAATTGATATCGGTTCAAAGCGATTGTCATTTTAAAAACTCATACTAAAAGAAAAAAGAAGTTTGTGCCAGTAGTCAACGCGTTTCTTAGTATGAAGAGGAGACAAAATTCCTTTCAAACGCAGACACAAAGTTGACTGATAAGGGAGTGCCGTAGAAAAAGAGCCAGACTCATCGGAACAACGATTGAGTCACAGAAGAAACAACAAAAAGCTTTTTTCATATTCAATACCCAAGTAGTAAAGAATTCGATATAGTATTTTCTCACCATTTAAGATCTGATTTCATATTTTAAAAGCAAAACGAAAAATTACACCTATCTTTTTTACAAGAAAACAAAAATGTTTCAATATTGTTTTCATCCCCATTGTGACACTATTTTCTATTTTGAGCACTTCAATTGTTCTCGGGATTTGACGTCACAGAATACTCTCATGTTTTACAGATGCAATACAATAAGACAATTACACCTCTCACAGATTTGATATTTTATTACTGGAAACTACAAAAAAATCTCTAATACAATAAACAGTTCCCCAAATACCATTCATAAGCATTCTTAATAAAAAGTTACTTCGTCTTTTAACTGGATAATAAATAATTAAAGGTTTAATAAAAAATAATTCTAAAATAAAAACGAAAAGAAATAACATAGAGATTATGTATACAAAAAAGTGTACTGTGATTGTTTTCAATAAAATGAGAAGATTAATGAGAAATGGATTTTCTTATTATCAATAAAAGCCTTCGATACAGTAAAATATTAGCCAACTGCATTTTAACAGAAAAAAAATTGATTATTTTTCATTCAGAAAAAAAAGCCTTTCTTTTACAAATTTAAAAACACACATACACACTTTTAGTTTGAAATCAGCTTTTAATAGACTGTAACTAGCAAATTTATTTGGGGCACTCTCTCATATCACAAAATCAAGAAAAATCGGTTTGGAAATTTTTTTTTTAATTTATTAAGAGACCTTAAAAATTGGTATTAGACAAAATTTTATCCTAAGATAACTTAATTCTGTTCAACAAAAGGGAAACAATTAAGAAAGGAACTTTAGTAAAACGAATATCTTTTATATAGAAGAAAAAGTATATATTACCTATTGTATGGAATAAGTAGTGGAAATAAGCAATCAATACAATAAAATAACATTACGAATAAAAAAATATGAAAGGAATATATTTTTAGAAGAGGAATATGAACTCTCGGTTTCAAATTAAAATTAAAGGGATGTATTCCTCCTAGGAAACTGTTAAGCATTTACACTCAACCTTTCCCAATTAATGAAAAATTCATTTTAAATTTAAAGTCACACACAGAATTTAGAAAAATGTGTGTGTTTTCTTTTGCCAAAATTTAATTCTACTAAATATTAACGTGTGTAAATATTACTATAATATGCATTTTCAGAAACGTAATCTATTGTATTTTAGTTTTCTTGCAAAAATAAATTTTGCACAACGTCAATTAAGTAGAATTTCTTCAGAATTGTAGAGATAAGGTTTAAATTAATAGTCAAACTTATTAAGTAGAAACTTGTCGCCTTTGCTTATGCCACCGTTAATATCTGCTTTCCTAGTAATGAGTTTAATTTTCAAGAATGTATTATTACGGTGGTTAAAATTTCGTTATAATTCATTTCAGGTTAAAATAAAATTCTCATAAAAAATTTAATATTTTCTTTACTAGTGGATTGATACATTAATTTGTATGAAATAAGTAATTCATAGAATGATAAATATGAGGACAATTATTTGGAATTTTAAACAATAAAGTCGCCATCTATTTCTCTAATTTTATTTTTTTCATTCTATTTTTTTTTTTTTGGAGGGGGCATATTTTTGGAATTAAATAACTGTGATATTGCAATAAATCGTCTTTAATTTGCATTTCTATAAGTATTTTAACGTTCCGTTAAAATGTTTCCACAACACTAAATCTCTAGGGAAAAAAATTAATATGTTCTTTTTGTTAAGCCTTTTTTCGTCAAACTGGAAAATTAATTCGTTGCAAAGTAAACTTGATGTTAAATTTGTTTAAATAATTATAATAACTCAATGTATAATTTTATTATAATACATTCAATTTAAAATGTAATTAATACCTTTAGAACGTAAATAAACGAATAATTAATCACTAAATTCAGTGTATTCCTATAAAACATTTGATTCTCACACAACATTGGATATATATTTTAGTTTTATATAAGAGAAACAAGTAAAAAAATTTCTAAGAATAGTAAATAAGAATTTTAAAAGAAAACTTTTATGCAATTCACAATATTCTTCTTATAAACAAATTTTAGATTTTTATCGTACGTTGCAACTACCAAGAGTAGTTTTCTTTCTTTTTTAAAACTAATTTGTTCCAAGGACTTTTAAATAACATTAATTAACATGCAACACTAATTTTAGATTCAAAAACGCGGACGTATAAATCACTTCACCGCATCGAGTATAGTAATATGCCGGACATTGAAAAAGGCAGTTGTTAATGACGACTTTTAAAAAAAACAATTGCCTTGTTCTACATTCAGTTAAAATTTTGATGCATATCAAGGAATTTGAAGATTCCTCCAACCGGTTTTTAAAAACATCACACATTTCATAATCTTTTCTTTTTAAAAAGGTAATTTAGTTGGTAACATTGTTGTAATCAGTGTAATCCTATTTTATTTTTAAATCTTAAATACACATACAACGAAATAAAAACAAATTCGAATACGATCATACTCATCATGTCCAAAGGATTACCAGAGAAAATCACGTTTCAAATGAAAAGGTTAAAAATAGAATCAGAGGATAAACTCGGCCGTGTTTTTACGAGCATTTGCTTGCAGGAGGGATCGGTTTATTTTATGAAGCACTTTATTTTAACTTTTTTTTTCAAGCGGTAGGAAAGGTTTTAATAAATGGAGGAATACATATGCCTAAACTTGAGAGGTTGGAAAAGTTTATGAAAGAATAAAATTCTGTACCGGTTTTTTTAGACTGGAAGAGTTTATCGGAAAATATATTCTCTCACTAGGAGGGAGTTAAAACAAGGATTTCCTCTCTGAAAAAAATAAAATTGAAAACTCTATGCGGAAATGCAGCAAATGAATAGCACGATTATTAAGATATTCATAACATTTGAAGTTTAAGAGGACGATAAATAATTAACTGAAATATTTGATATTCTCAGGAAGGAAAAAAAATTTCTATAGAGTTAATTTTTGAAGTTTCAGTGGATGATTAACACAATTAAACTAAATTATCCGATGGTCACGGGAAAAAAAATTTTTTTGTAGAATTGTTTTGAGATAAAAAGTCCTCATCACTTAACCATGGTTCAAAATCACGAGATCCGTCGCCAAAAGCCCGTTAATATTGCCCGTTCTTGGCAATATTTTACATCAAACGATTTTTCCAATTGAAATTTTTGCATAAAATAGCGGTTTTGGCGAAAACTATTTGCAGAGGTGGCTAATTTAATAATCTTATAACAGACACATATTTCTATTGGTTGTTATGTGTAATCAGAGCAACAAAAATAAATTCTATTAAAAATTTGAATTCACTTTTAAAAAATTTATGGTAAAAATATTATTCTTAAAAATAATGTTGTATGTGTGCATACGCGCGCACGTTAAATCTAAGAATTTTAGAAGTTAACTTTAATTGGTGAGATCAAATATATATGCCATTGCTTTGAATCCTATCTCAGAAACCGTTTCTCATCGAAATGAATTTCGCAACGAATAATAAAATTCGAGTTTCTTGCTAATCGGTCCGGAAAAGGAATTTGGAACGTCTACAAGAAATGATGAAAACATAATTTAATTCGAAATCAACGAATAGATAGGTTATTTCGTAAATATCTGTAAAATCATTCAGCTTTTTGAATAAAGCTGTGATGCATTTATTATTTGAAAATATTTCAGTTCTACAAAAAAATAAACTGAAATTACCTTTTGCATCTTTAAACTTGCGCTTTTGAAAATATTTTTATAAACAAATATTTTATTGAATGAATCAAGCAATAAAATATTGACGACATTTTATCTCTCACGGTTATTTTATTTTTATTTAAGTCTAATATATATTTTAATTTAACTATCAAAAATACTAAAGAATATACTGAAAAATAAATGTTTCAAAAAGTGAAAATGAATTAAAAAAAAAAAAAACAGATTAGAATCTTTATATTTGTAGAGATCCATATTATAGCTTAACAAGATTCTCGATAAAAAATTAGTAAAATTAGCAAATTTTAAATATCATTAGAAATTGTAACATGCGAGTTAATTCTGAAGCTAATTAATAGCAAAAATTAAAAAGTTTCCCATAGTTTTACATCCTATTAAATTCACTTCTAGGGTGTAAAAATTAAACAAAACAAAAAAAGTTTATTATATAATATGACAATTTTATACCCATTTGTTATACATTGAAAAGTTGAAAATTATATGAAAAACTATTTTATAATAAGTATCTTCAAATCATGGAAAAAACAAATAAATACATAATATAGTATTTTACTAAGCATTTATTAGTTAGTAAAATATGCATTTTCGAGTCTTTAAAATCCCAAAACAACTTTAATTAATTTGCATTTGCAAAGTAGTAATTTTTCAGAGCAAACATCTCATATACTTCCCAGTTAAATTGATTTCTCCTAAAACCTGATTTTTAGAGAAGTAAAAAATTAGGTTAGATCAAATTCCAAATAAAATCAGTTTACGCAACTGAGTAAACTGATCGAATTGAGCTCCTACTCTACTTTCACTCTATTTGTTCTCCTTTAAATTTAGAAAACATTTAAAGTTACGAAATTATGGAAAATGTTACATACACTGGAAAAGGGGTATCGAAAAAATATTTTTCAGGATTTCAAATCCTACCTATGCGGAAAAGATGTTTTCTGGTATATAGATGAAGCGGAAAATAAAATTAATTCATTTTTTTTGTTAAGTACTGCCCCAAGGGGAATGAAGTTAAAGCATTTTAGATTTTTTATGGTAAAACTGAAAGAAATTTTTTCTACAGAAAAACAAGAGTTTTAGTACTTTTTAACATTTATTACGATGAGAGGACGCCTTCTTATTATTACAAGAAAAAAACATCAGGTATATTCAACATTTTCTTTAGTATTACACTTTGATAAAAAAATCCATACTCTGTCGAAATGATAGTGCACGATAAAGCGGGTGAGTGAGTGAATATTAACGTAACACAGTTCAGCTACAGGAGGGCTTTTGGTGACAGACCTCGTAATTTTGAACCAAGTGACCAGAACGACACCTGAGCTGGCACCTCCCTCTCCTAACTACCACACCAATGGGTGATAAGCGGAGAGGGAAAAAATGAGAGAGGTGCGGCTGAAAGTCAGCTGGGGAGTATAAAATGTTGTACAATCAGTGGCGTAGAAGGAATGGGGGTTCATGGGTCTTGATCCCCCCATCTCCCTTTATTTTTCGATTGATTATAATACTATGTACATAGCACGTAAAATTTAATTAAGTATTAGTTATTAATAATTTATTTTATTAATTAATGCTAATTATTTACTCGATAATTTATTTTTCACTGGTTTTTCCCCGAAAATCGATAAAATCAACAGAATATGTTGGGCGGTGTATTAGGGTATGATACGAGAATGGTGAACTTTCAACCCTGGCCAACCCCCCTTAAAAAATTCCCGAGTTCGCCACTGTGTACAATGTACACTACTTACACACACACAGTCCTCACTTATCAATAATCATAGCTTTTGGTTACTAATAGTGAAGAAAAATAATTTTATTTTGAGTCTATAATCATATGACCAAAATGAAGTCTTTTTCCCATTTTTCGAAAACTCAACTCCTTCGTGGCAATAATAAATTTTAAAATTATAAATAAAGCGTCTTTTCCGCATATGTAGTGTAACAGCCTCTCGCCTGGGGAAGCCATCTCTTCATCTACTCAACCTAAATCTGTAGGAGGTATAAAAATTGATGACCCAAACAAGCCATGAGAAATCCAATTTATTATTACCAAATATAATAATCTAAGATAAGCAAACTATAAAGGGAAACCTTAGAGTGATAGAACAACAGTTCAAACCCCAAAGTGAATAAGCGCACGCAATCGCGATTAACTTTACTCGAAGTTATCTTAAGAATCCTAACTTCTTTAATTTATTTTAATAGCTAAAGCCCATCCTATAATCACGCGTCTAAATTCTCATCCTTACCGTAACATCACTGCTTTCAGCGACTGAGCTTCTTTTCCTTCTCTAACGATTACTAAACTTCCACTATATATATACTAGCTAATCTGCATATCAAGGTTTCTTCTTGAGAGAGCTGGCTGTGAGATAACTCGATTGCTGGCCCCAAAGATTCCCCAAGAGGATTAATAGAAATTCACATAAAGCCCAGTTACAGTAGGTTCCGATAAAAAATAATTTTTTTCCCTCCACATAACCGCAATCCATCCTACATACTTCAACGAGCGAAGTTATGGAAGAAATTACGCTGCAACGTATTACTGATACACATTACACGTAGAATACTTATTGCATCATATTCCAGAATCTATTTGAAAAAACATACTAATAAAACAGATATTCGAAACCGAATTTAAAAAATTATTTTTTCTTGTGACAGTGACTTCATGAAATTTTAGACAATTCATAACACAATCGCTCAACTTCAAGATTCTTTCATCCTTGTATTAAACATAGATTTGCTAAGGTAACAATTCTATTCGAAGAATTCAGAAAACTTCAAAAAAATCTCCTGCAATGTCATGAATTTGGAATGATTTCCCAACGGCGCAATGTTATAAAAACTAAATGCTCTCAAAGGTTCTACAGTTTTACTACCGTAAAAAGTAAAAAAAGGAATAATGTTTGCATCAAAGATTGGAAGCGGGAAAGAAACGTGATACAACTGAGAACAATGGATTTAGTAGTAAATGAAAAAAAACTATTTGTTCTAAAACAAGATACTCGTAAAGACACGACGCAGGTAAAACTTAAGTTGCACCGAATCTTTTACGTAGACAAGGGGAAGTACAAGGGGAATTTCTTTTATGCAACATTTTAAGTAGACTACATGCATAGAATAGGTACTAGAAAATTATTTATTATGAATTTAAAAGTTCTACCTTATTTGAAAGAAATACGGCCTTAAGCAGATAAGAGAAATGTAATAATATTGTCCACTGAGTCAATGCTAAAATATAGACTATATACTTTAATTCGACCACTGCTTCAAATAACAAAAATTGGTACGAAAAAAAACTTATTTACAAAGAACATTGAAAAAATAGAAATAGGCAGATTATGATCAAGCCCTTCTTCATAAAAACATCACATTCAGTGATGACTTCTTCAAAGAAAAAAAAATTATATAACTATATTCAACACTATATCTAATGACATCGAATTATTCAACATTTTTTTCAATGCTGCGTGGCAACGTTCGCAAATGACAAATAGGCGTTGCCGGTCTGTTTTTATTATCTTTTGAAATATATTAATGCAAACGATTGTTTAATTGATTTCTTTATTGTCAAACGGTTTGTCTGTTTAAGAATTCTTTTTTTAAAAAAATGCTTTAATAATTTTGGAATGAATAATTTTGTAGATTACATATATATATATATATATATATATATATATCAACATATATATATTATTATAATTTTTTGGTGCACATGAATTGAGACTTAGTAAAAAAAGAAACGAAAAAAAAGAATAAGTCTTCATTTAAATGTTAATACAGAATCAAAAAAAGAGCATGATTTTATTAGAGAAAATTATATGAATTAAAAATTAAACTTTTTAAATATTCTCACTGGCGCCGAGGGAATGAATAGTAAAAAATTGAAAATAATCATTATAAAGCACTTAAAATTACTTTTTTTAATAAATAGAAAAACTGAATGTTCAAAATATTGATATTTTTATAACAACTTTAAATTATGAATCTACTTTAAAACTCTTAATTTAATGTGTAACATGGTTGTATTATTACAGATGATCAAATATATTGATAGATGTCTGACATCGATCTAATTAGGCTGGCCCTAGATTAAAAGCAAAATAATATAAACATGAATAATATTCAAGTAGCCATTCATTACGTTTATAATTCCTTCCAGAAGCTATATTGTCAAACGATTGCTTTTCAAAAAGGTTTATAGTTCCACGTGTTCCATAAGACTCCACCTCTCTTTTTTGATCAACAACGATGTAACATAATTTCTCATTTTATTTATAAATAAGAATAAAGCTCTGAGGAAAAAAATATACTGATTTTTACTTAGATTTCATCAGTTCTAACATTTTTGAAAACTATGATTCGAATGCTAAATAACTCTGAGGTCAACATACTTAATATCTGCCTTGAAGATGTTTTTCTATCTACCTAAACAGGGAAAAAATTCAAAAATCACGTATAATGCTTAAATTAAATCCAAAATGACAAAGACGTATTGCGTTAATATCAAAGCTCTGAAATCTCGTCAAATATGTGTTCCAAACAAGATCTTATCTGGGTATCATACAACTTACAAGATTCTTAAAATAAACGATAAACATAGCAATGGCATGGAAGAACACTTTGGAATGCAAAATTTATATCACTATGTTTGTAGACCACGTATAAAAATTCGACCTTGCCAAAATAAGGTTCTCATTTTAATAAAACGTTCCATACTTCCAGAAAGATCTTTAAATAGGTCTCTGACCTCTGCACGCTTCAGGAACCCTTCATTCAATATTTTAGTGATTTAGTCACGTATTAATACATAATCTAATGGATCATAAGGGTTTATTTCGTGAATTATTTTCTGAGAGACAATTACTAAAAACCTTACATAAATACGAAAAAGAAAAAAGCTGTAGAAAATTTGAAAATATTTTTTATTGATACAGCAGACAAACATGTTTTTCTTAACAATTGTATGAAAAGTTATAAAAAAAATTCCGAATAAAATTTAAAAGGAATTTGCCAGGACCACACAATTTTATTCAGAAAAACAACAAAAAAATTCTCCAAATTATCCTTTCTTAATTACTTTAAAAGATAAAGGTAGTTGTAAAGATAATGCATCTATTAATAATGCTGTTTATAATATTCTCAAACTCAAACTCAGTGGCGCAACAGCCCATGAGGGCCAGACTGTGCCCATCCCAGTATATGTGAGCATTTGGCGCTGAGGTGTATGAGCAGATATCCCGATCAGGTGGTCAATCTGAAGCGAGACCCCCAGTATTTAAGTCCCCAAGAAAGCTTGGAACTTATTTATCGACCCACTACAGTAGGTATGAAAGGTTGAGTCGACCTTGCCCAGCCTGGGAATGGAACCCGGACCTGTGGTATGGAAGCGCGATACGCTACCACTAGATTACTGGGCCTTGTTTGTAATATTAATTGCCAAAAATATTTAAAATGCATCTTGCAATTGTTTTAAAATTCGGATACGTGAAGATTTTTGAAGAATAAAAACTCGTGAGACTGTCGTGAGAGGAGTGATTGTATTTACGTCGCACTATAAAGTTACACAAGGGCTATTGGCGACGGACGTCGTAATTTTGAACCGTGATGAGGACAACACTTGCGCTAGAGCCCTTCTTCCCCCCACCTTCTCTAAACTACTATATCACGCCAACGGCATGACTTAAACACTTTATCTACCGCATTATGATTTACTGCAGTTTTTTTCATGCAATATTTTTTTAATCACTACATTAAAAATTAAGGGATATACAAAGTACTCAACTTTTGAAAATTAATTATAGTTAGAGCTAATTAACTAATTAAAGAGATATTCAACTGTAAAATTAATTAGACAGACTGTTCACTTAAAATAAATAGTCATATCGTTTTCTAAGGTCTTCATTAACATAAAAAAATAAGGCACTTACCTTTTGACATTAACTTTTTTTTCGGAACAAAAATGATAATCTTCGAAATCTGCTGAAAACGCCGTCAGATGAAAACGCAATTTCTGCTATAAAGCTATTCGCTTTCCCCGCTAAAATACTCATCTTAGAACCCGTGCTGCTATATATCTTCGAAGAGCGGAAAAAGAATATTCCTGCTAAGTATCGTCAGAGTATTCGTAAAAATGGTTATTCTATGTAATTTTAAAGTGAGTGCTACTTATAAGTACCGTCGGTAGGTAAAGGGTTAAACCTAGATAGATTAAACGTACATAGGCCGCCTCTACACGGCGAGTCTTCAGCGGGACAAAACTCGAACTTATGACACGCCAGCTACGAGTTCGTGACCTTGAGTGTTATTGTCGAACGATTTTTATTAAATGCCATTAAATATGTTTACAATGTTCTTCCACAAAAAGAAAAGAAAAATCAAAATTCAGATTCTCAAAACATTTATACCATACCTTATAATTTTAAAACGGAAAGAATATTATATCAATTATTAAATGAAAATTACAATGCACTGAATTCTAACTCAAACATATGTTTAACTCTAAATCTTCTCGAAAATGGACTACAAAAATGAATAACAAAATCATTTTTGAAAAGAATTAGATAAAAGTTCAAAAAAAGCTCAGCAAATACATAAAAATAATTTCAGTAAACAAAAAAACGAAAAAAAATATTCAATCGCAAGTAAAAGTACAACAACATTCGTACAAGTGATGTTAAAATGTGTAATGATCCCCAATGTTAAAAAAAATTGAAGTATTGCTTATTTGATTTCAAAAAATGAAATTTAATATGATAAGCACAGATGCATAATCAGTTAGGATTTGGATGGACTTTAGGTTTTCCAACAAGGATTACAGACTCCCAAGTATTCTTGTTAAACATTATTTTTTTATATATATAAATTATATTGACTTTAGAATACTACCATAAAAGACCGAAAACGCGAAATGGCTCCTGGTAGCCATAATTCTAATTATGAAAAGGTCTGAAATTTCCTGCAATCCAAACCATTTGTGATATCTAAAAGGTACAGAAAACTAAACTTAAGAGGAAATGTAAATCAAAAACGAATTTAATTCCTAGATCCGAACAATGCTCATTGTATAGTGCAAATAATCAATAAGGAAAACGTTGTCTGCGTCGTGAAAATATACTTTAAGAATTCGATGATAGTTTAAGCTTTTTTAAGTCCACACAATCAGAATATCATTGACATTATTTCATCAATACAAAATTTAGCAAAGCAACCATCGATATTGTTTTAGAAAGCCTAATTCTTTTCTATATCTGTGCAAGGAGATTAAATTTCATGTTTATTAACTTGACTTCTAAATTTTCTTTAAATATGATTGGATAAAACTATTAATAAGTACATGTACAAATCATATACAAGTATCAGTTACTAAAATAATAAAAGAATCTAACCCTAATTTGAGACAATTAGTAATTCGAAAATTAAAATTCCAAATTTACTTTCATCGTCCAATTTTTTTAGAATATTGCAGTATCTCCAACTGTGATCGTCTGCAAACTTCAAAAAATAATCCTTTGCATACCAAATTCGAACAAATACTCCAACCCAAACAATGCAAATTTCGGTAATCCTTCGAAACCACTTAGAAAGAGAACAAACTAAAAATTCCGATAAAAGAAAAAGTTGTATTAGAACAAAAGATTATAGATTTAACCACTGAAGCGCGACATCTCTGATAAAATATGTTTGTTCAGCTTTTAAAATGGAGAAGAAAGTACAGACTTAACATTCTTCAACGCCTATATCTATGAATCCAACGCTTTGCAGATTAAATAACTGAATGAATTATTTCTAAATCGTTTGGTATTATATGACTATTTTGCCACGAATACAATATTCGTGTTCTATTGTCACCGTTTAAATACTAAACGCATATATAGGTCGAATATTTTGAAATAATGTATGGGTGACACTCTCCCATAATAAATGCTAGCAACTAAAAATAAATAAATTTTATTTTGCTCTTTAATACCAAGTGTTGGACGAAAGAGAAACATTCCACCGTGTTGGTAGGAGTTAAATAGCGATTGAGTGAATGTTAACGTCGCACTTGTTAGCTAAACGAGGGCTTTTGGCGACGGACCACGTAATTTTGAATCATGGTCAAGTGACGTGAACGACACCTGAGATGGCACCCCCATCTCCTAACTACCACACCAACGGGAGGACGTTTCAGCTCTCGACAGATTTAACGTGCATCGCTGCCCTACACGGCGGGTCTTTAGTGATACTGGGCTCGAACTCGTGACAATGCCAGCCACGATCCGATACCTTGACCACTCGGCTACCGTAGCCAGGTATTTGAAGCCGCTATCAACAGTAGACGTTTAGTGTATGAAAAGAGGTAAATATAGTGATACCGAAGAAGCCTTGACCCCAGGTCACTGCTTAATTAGTCAAAAATTGACTTAAGTTCCTTCGGGCCCAGAAGCCACAAAGAGAAGACTTGCGCGCATCTTTGAACAACAACAAGATTTATTAAATCAATTTTGGAAGAAATGGTCGAAGAATACTTATTACAATTGCGCACCTTTCACCAAGAGCGTGGCAACCAAAACTTTTCAAAATCCGAATTGGGGACGTTGTCCTATTGCAAGAAGACGTCACACCCCGAGACACCTGGAAAAGAGCACGAATGGCGGAGTTAACTTGATCGCGACGAGAAAGTCTGTACTTATGTGCTGCGTACTAATGGACGCACCATTACCCGACCTGTACAGCTGGTCATCCCCCAGCAGATTGACCAGGGGGTGAGGGAGGATGTTGCACGCTTGAATTCCACACGCAGTCTGAAGCATAGTATATTTTATTTATTTCTGATAATGAGGTTTAAAAATTATATATATATATTACGTCTTGTTGTGAGTGGCAACAGTTTTGTTTTGTGTACAAAAGAATAAATAAAGGAATAAAACAAGAAAAATATGACGCTGTTGTTTCGAATGTTTATTTAATTTAGGTTTTAATGTTTAATTATTAACACCAAGTAAAAATTTTATAATGAAGTAATGGCAAAGACCCAAGAAAAAAAAATTTGAGGAATGAATTAATGGTAAAATAATTGTGAAAAGATTCAAATACAAGGAATTCCCCTTGAAAAAGGTCTCGTGGTGATAAGAGGCTTTTGTTAATTTTTCGTATGTTATTTTTGTATAATTGGTAATATCTGAAAACTCCAGAGATCTGCAAAAAGTCCATGGAGTAGCCGCATAGCCGTATGTATAGTCCTAATGTCATATCCTCCTTACTGATTTCATTTGAGCTTCTAAGAAATGGTCGTTAGCTTAAATATTATCTTGCACAATCGAATGTTTAATTTAAGAGGATGTATCTGTTGTCATTGGGTGGCTTTCTCTAATTAAATTATCCAAATGTCTCTTCCGAAGCGATGACTTGTGTAATGTCTTGTTAAACCAGACACAAAATTACTGAATAAAGCAAGTAAAGAAAAAACATTCTTTTAAAATAATTAAACTGCTAATTGATTTGAGCGTTTACTATTGCATGACAAAGGGGGGTTTAACATCCAAACACTAATTACTCTCGTTTTAACTGTTTATTTTTACTTGAGAATAAAGATTAACCAGTGGTTTTAAGGGATTAAAAAATGTATTTTGAAAACATATTTTTTTTTCAGAAATTTAGAATAATTTATCCTTTTAGTCGCAGAAATATCCGAAAATGAACAAAAAATTATGAATGTATTTTCCGGCGATAAATATTTCGAAGATAAGACTTCACAGAACTTATATTTGATGCAATTTATTCTGTAACGTATTCAATTTAACTCAAGAAAAGTATATTTTAATCACAAAGCAATATCGCCAAAAATAACCCTAAAGTCATCTTGCAATTATACAACTATCACATATTGTGGAGAAATCTTTTGCAGAACATTAGACACATATTTTACATATAATGTCTGCTTTTAAAATCTCTGCCTAAAAACGAACATATAATGTTTTGCAGCGCAAAAATATCAAAAGAAAACGAAATTATATGTGATTAAAGTTCAATCAGAGACGGGCCTTTTTAGGAACATTTCAACTCCTTGCCATTAGGATCTAAAATTAACCCAGCATGCCTTTATATGTTTTTTTTTATTTAAGGTATCCGACTACGTTCGGAATCGTGATTTTAAAAAGGCGCATAAATGGATAATTTTCATGATATTTAGTGTCACTTAGATTAGACTACATGCATAAAATTGTTTTAAGAACATTTTGACAAAATAAAAATTATTTAAATACAATATTTTGACAAAAAATTAACTTAATAACTAATAACTTAATTAATAATTAACTAGAATAATATTTTTTAAAATGTCTCTTTTGTGAAAAATGCCTCTATTATAATAATATTTTACCTGTATATAGCTCAGACCTCTTTACAGAGGCTCAACTATGATTTTTGAAAAATTCACATTATTTTCAGAGTTACAACCCATTGAAATAATTATCGGCGTTTTTTTCTTAAAATTGCTCCCCTCTGTTGTCGTAAGACATGGATAAACCCACACTTCTAAGGTTATATAATTAAAAACATTCTAGTTGACCCCCTTTTATACAGAGGTCTGAAGCTATATACAGGAAAAAATATTTTATAATGTTTTTAAATTTTTCCCAAAAGGAGAACTTTTTTAAAAAGGGTCGCCCCATTTCTTTTTTTTGGGTAAAAATTTTTTTACCAAAAAATTTTTTTATTGTAATATTATTTTTAAAAACAATTTTATAAGGCCAAATTTTAAGTTACAACTAAATATCAAAAAATAATTATCCATTTATAGGTTTAAAAAATCAGGTTTCCCGAACGTAGTCGGATACCTTAACTATATAACCTTAACAGTTAGTTTTTCCCATTTTATACATCGTCTTAATTGTCTTACTAAATCATAAAATTCATGGTTTTCATAACACTGAACGGCTTTTTCCAACTTAGATTCTTAGAATTATAAAAAAAAAGGAAAAAACCTTAAATAAAAAAGTTATATAAACCCCTCAAATATTTTTAAAAAATTTTTTTTAACCCATTCAAAACCCCAAAAACCCAAACAACCCCTGAACTTGTTTCAAAGGGAAATGATGTTTTTCCCCTTGGAATACTGAAGGGACCATTAAGACTATTATATTCTATGGTGCGACAGATGTGTCTATTAACAAACAAAAAGTGCCTGTTAACATCAAATGCTTTTAACGACTCTCGTCTCGTGGACTCGGTAAACGATTAAAGCGGCGCGCCGACCCATGTGGTCTCACAAACACTCAGTGGGTATCAAATCTCGAAACCGGATGAATCGAGAAAAGTAGGGCGAGTGCAGAGGCATTCCCAGAAAATCTTAATTGAATATGAGGGAATATTGCCTGCGTTGAAGACCTATTCTTTATGGGCTCTTCAGTGAATAACTACGCATAACAAAACAGGATTTCCTGAATGGTCAACGTCCTTTGCACAAACATCAATAATTTTTGTCTAACATATGAGAACGCCCATCAAACCAGCATTTTAGAAGTACAATGATTCATATTTAAAAAACAGAAAAGAAATCATAAAATGTTATGTAATACTGTTAGCAATAGACAATACTGGGGTTTTTTCCATTTTTGGTAAATACCTAAGCTTTCAAATGCTTCAGATTATGTAATCAAATTACAAATAAAATGTTTTAAACCTTTTTTGCACAATATTAATTTAATTTTTTCACATTAATTTAAAACTCCAGGTGACCCAACAACCCATTTATTATACGGGGGGCCCGAATTCATGGTACAAACTTTAAGGGTAGACACAGGACATTTTAACAATCATTTATTATATAGGAATGTATGGGCGCAAGTGACTCGGTGGGGGGGCAAACAGGGGGAAAAAAAAGAAAGGAGGGAAATTTGGGGGGAATCGGGTTTGGGGTTGCCGGTAAGGGCAGTAGATGTCTAGCCCCCGTTTAACAAAGATGCATCTTAGTAGGGGAAAAACACCATTCCCAAAATTTTGCTGAAGTCTACGTGAGGGGAGAATTGGGGGCCCCCAAAAAAGCAGACATGCATTGTATATACGGCAGTACAAATGGTAACAACAGGGCTGCGCTAAGAATGCATCCCGCGCAGTTTCCTGATCGACATGCGCCATTCGTAACCGCATGTGGTTTCAGCAGGATGGAGCACCAACCCACTTCAGTACTGATGTGCGACTTAACTGAAGGCCCCGTTTTGGGCGTAATGGCTTGAGCGTGGTGGACTAGTCCCTTGGCCACCCCGTCTCCCGATTTATCGAGACTCAATTACTTTTCATGGGTACATCTGAAGAATCTTGTTTATGAGACTCCACTTGACTCAGATGAAGATCTCGTTGCTCGAATATCCGAAGCTGCGTGAAATAGTAGGCATTTTTGAACGTATACACCAGTCGCTCCACTGACGCTGTTAAGCCTGTATCGCTACTGGTGAACGCAATTTCGAGCAGTTATTGTAAACATTACACTCTTGTCACACAACGATGCTTTCAATAAACATTTTGTGTGTGTCTATTCTTTCGTCTCTTACTTTTTGTGATTGTGCCTCACCGCGTCACTCGCTCCCATACATTCCTATACAATAAAAAATTGTTGCAATGTCCTGTACCTACGCTTTAAGTTTGTACCATGAATTCGGAACCACCCTATATTTAATAACTGAAATATGTGTTAGCATTTTTTTTAAACATGCTATCAATGTCTAGGTCTGCAGTTTCATTTCATATTCTGCATTAATTTGCTTCTATATTTTTTTTTTTCACATTCATTAAATATTTTTAACTTAAATACATTGCTCAGAACGGCATTAAAACGCTTTTGAGAATATTCTACGTATTATGCAAATTTGCAACCTAAAATTTAGGAGCTGAACCTGTTTAAATTTAGACTTTAACGTCGAATCTGTCGATAAGTTGGTCCTTCTTCTTTGGTAAGCCTTCTGATTTATCCATTCATGTTTGAAGCACGTGACTTTTACGAAATATATTACTTCATTCATAAAATATTGATTTACATTTATTTTTTAAAAAAAATTGCTTTTAACAATTCGATCTTTTATAAATAATTACAATTTTACTAAAATTTTGGTGCTTTGATTAAACAAATTATGATAACTTGTGGAATCCCTGTCAAAGTTCCAGGCTGAAGACTTCTGATCTCTATTGAATTTTTCCTTTCAGCCTAATCAGCCCTATAATAATAAGCGGAAGGTAATGGGGTTAATATTCATGTTAACATTGCACTAGAAAAGAGGTTCCCAAACTTTTTTGTCTCATAGATCCCTTGCCATGTTTTTTGGTTTCGAGTAGACCACTGCTTCCTTAATATTCAATTTTTGCAAATTTATCAACTTAAATATCTTTCTGATAGCTGGTACTACTACTTAATTCAAAAGAATTAAATTTAGAACTGTAGAGAAGTATAGCATTTAAAACTTAAGAAGCACATGTTAATGTGAATTAAATTAAAATAAATTAATTCAATACACACAAAACAACTGTTACATAAAACAACTGAACAAAAAAAAATTTTAATTAGAGAGATGAAACTGGTGCTTCAATAACGAATTTTCAATATTTAATATCAATCTAGTCAGGTTTAACCCTAAATCTCCTTTGTTATAAGTTCCCGGGCACCCCCCCCCTTTTTTTTTTTTGAGATTGGCCAACTCACTGAAACTCCCTTTCTCTAGGAAAAGCAACTGAAAACTTACTCACGATATTCCATAATTCGCGACAAATACCTGTGTCTTTTTAAAGCCAAAATTGCTGACATCCATTTCTAAACTTGATTTTAAGATCGTTATAGGGCCTATTCTGATCAGTTCCTATTGTAATATGACTTTTTTTCAATGTGATTATAAGAATTATGTGTCTACTGTGGTATTACTATAAAAAGCAATCTCAAACCTAGTTTCAAAATCTGAGTAAAGGGCATTTAATTGTTGAACGTAGGTTAAAATGCCCTGACAGATTGTCCTGATAAATTGAGAAAATTCACGATGTCCAATATTATACTCCTTTAATTTAATTCTGAAAAGAAATGCTGAAATGGTCCTTGTCTTAGTAAAATTTATGCTGTCACCTAGTAACCACACATTAACCTCGTTAAATTTAGTAAATAAGTCTGTTAAATTGGTAAAATCTGGTTTCCACTAGATCAAATTTTTTTTAAAGATTAAAGTCACTATCTGGTTTAATGAGAGCCACTATTTTAGACTACCATTTACACCTCATAAACCCCCAAATTATTTTTTCACTAGCGTGGACCTTGCAGGTCATCATAGACACCTGGGGGTCTATATAGACCACTTTGGGAATGACTGCACTAGAACTGCATAATGGTTACTTGGTGATGAACCTCACAGTATTTAGCCACAGACACTTTTGAAGACATCACTTGCATCAAATTTTCATTCTACTTCACACGAAGATTTTAAAGTTTCGTCACTTTTAACAGGTAGATTACAACAATCATATAGAATAGAACACTAAATTCCTTACCTTTTTAACTATTGAAATCATTGCCAGATTACTGAAACGTTCTACTCAAACGTAAACAGGAATTTTCTTTTAAGATAGAACAGCGCCATTTCTTATGTATCTTCCGCACATGGAAACATCTGTAACGTCACGATTGAGAATTTAGAATACTTAAATCAAATATTATTGTAAATCTTTCGCATTAGCAACTAAAGGAGATGCGAAGACATTGTAACAGATGTTTAAGTTTTTGCAATAATACAAATCTTATATCGAATATTCTGAACTGGTTACTCAGAGTGAATCATTGTAATGTAATCGCCGCCAAATCTGTGATTAGAAGAAAAAATATTTCAAAATATCTTGAACAAATTGAGCATGTACAAACAGCTGGTGCTTTGATAAGTCAAAACTTCTATTTAATCTAGTCATACTGTTCTAAAAATGTATTATCAGGCATTGTATAACATATTTTTACTTTTCAACCTTCACCTTTACAAGTTAGGAGAATGCTGTATTGTACACAATGCCTGTCTGAAAAACCTTTATCTTGTATACTACAATGGTTATGATTCCAATGCCCTTGCGTGACAGGCATTCAAGCGTATGCAGACGCGACAAGTTGTAATTATTTGCATTTAGAGTGATTTGAATTTCCGAACCGTTGTTCTGAATTGCGAATATTCAGGTTTTTAAATGTCAGCATGCTCTCTCCTGCTTTTAAAATGCTCTGGGCAATTAAGATATAAGCCAGTAAAAAATTGATTATCAAACACTTTCGATTTACGTGCATCAATATTACAATTTTTTTTAAAAAAATGTCTACTTCTAAGTTTAGAAAACAAAAGTATTAGGAAGATCAAAACAAAAATTTTTTCGGAATTTTAAATATTACCTACGTGAAAAAGATGTTCTCTGGTATATAGATGAAGAGAAAGAACAAGTTAAAAATTTATTTTTATGTTAAATACTAAGGGAACGAAGTTTAGGTATTTGAGCCTATGCTTACGGTAAAAAAATAAAAGAAATTTTTGTTTGCAGAAACACAGATATTTTAGTACTTTTTAAAGTTTATTAAGCAGAAGAGGGCTTGGAATCGGACTGATTCGACGGTGTGGCTATGAGAGAGCTGGTCGTATAAAATGTTGCACAATGCACATTGTACTATTCACTACTCAGTGCTCACTTTTGAATAATCATAGTGTAAGGATCTCACCTCCAAGCCTAGAGATGTGGGAGAAAGGGAAGGAAGACTAGACATGTTCAAAATCACTTAGTTTATATGCAACACAAACAACAACACAAGTTCGATCAAGCAAAACTAAGAGATGCACCCAATTTAAGCAATATGAAGACAATTAAAGAGGTACGCGAGGTATGAGAAGACTTGAATTACCAGTAACACTTACTTCAATTCAAGTCCACTACCTTCATAGCTATCTAATCTATATTCAATCTCCAGTAACAAATCGTCACCTTAATTATTACCATTATCAAATACTAAGTATCTGCGTTACACTTTAATCATTGCTCCTCTAGCAGCCTATCCTAACTCTTTCTTTCTAACTTGAAAGCCTAGACTTTATATAGAAGTCTTAATTTTTGCATGTTCACGTTCTCTTCTTCAGAGGGAGTTTTTAAGGACCAAAGATTCCCCAAGAGGATTTGTTAGTGAGATGGTAGCGGATAGAGCCGTCACAATCGCTTTTGGTTATTAATTTTATTTTGGGTCTAAAATCATTTAACCAAAATTAGGAAGGGGTCCATTTTTTCGAACACTCAACCCCTTTATGGCAATACAAAATTCTGAAATATTTTTGCTTAATTATTTTACTTTTAATATCCATACCATAGAACAGTGGTCTTCGATCCCCGGACCACGGACCGGGACTTGTCCATTAATCAAATGGTACCGGGTCGCATAAGGAACATTAAATTAGTTCCATTTTATTTACTGTGGTTGTTGGGGCATTTCTCTCGGAATTGTGCGACCTTTTATGGCAATCACTTTATATTTATTTTTTGATATAGCTGTATTTTATTCTGATAGCATGATTAAATACAGTCAAATTATTAAATAAAAACAATCTAGAATATAAACAATCACAACATCCCCCTTCAGCGGACTGCGGCAATAAAAAGGTCGGGAAGCACTGCTATAGAACGTCTTTTCCGGATGTGGATAGGTTTTGATTAATAATATTTTTTTTCTCCCATATAACCGCAATCCACCCAAAAAAATATTTACTTCATGAACAACTTTTTTTTTTCTGCACACGAATTCGTATCCATTTTATTTTCAATATTATTACACGCTATGTGAAAAAATTATCAAGCAAAATCGCAATCTTGGCAAGATTTGATCATTAGTTTCTAGAACAAAACAAGTTTTTGATTTAAATTTTATTTCTTATTCCAGAAAATGAATTGAGACACTTATTTAAAAACATGAAATCTATATCATAATGAAGCTGTCTCACGTGATTATCAATCAATTGGAAGTACAACAAAACGAAAACAAGGTTTTGTTTGCTAATTGAAATGGTCTATTGCTCTCCCAAATCATCTAACCGTTTCCTGTATATAAGAGATGTTGGTTTCGAATAATATGAATCAATGTTTCTGATTTTTCTTGAAGATTTTGCCTACTTTTCGCATGATAGCATCTTTATAAAATCTTGAAATATAAATATAAGGGTGAAACATCAATAAAACAAAATGGTAAATCAGTTCAAGAAGCATTTCAGTATTGAAAATCAGTATATGCAAGATAGTTTTAAAATTCAAGAGAAATATAGCTATATAAATGTTACTTAAAATTTAAAAACTCATATCCAGTTGGCAACAACACTAACAAATTTATTTTATACACTTAAAAAATAACGCTCTTTCATTTTAATTTATTTAGCACAGTGGTGTCTAGTAATTCAACAATCGAATTTCAAGAAGCTGTACGATTACGTCTATGGAATATTGTGCTAAGCTATTTATCATTTCAAGGTTTGCTATATTTTTGCTGTTTACTCAAGTGCGTAAGCTAATTTTTAACTCTAAACTTAAAAAAATAATAATAACTAAAATTCTAAGTGCTTGAAGTTTTTTTGTTCGGAAAAGTATCACAATTGATTGACGTGAGAAGAACACCAAAAAGTAAACACAGTATAGAAAGACAAATAATAATATAGAAAGCCAAATAATTATTACAAATGTACTAGCTCAAAATGATTAAAACTCCTAACAAAATATTTCAGTAATATTAAAAAAAAAGGTTACGAGTTCAAGAAAGTTTGTTAAAGAAAGGAAGAGTTCTGCAAAAGTTTTTAAAAAAAATCAATTTCAAATTCAAGAAACAAAAGATATCTTCTCAATATTTAAGACTGCCTGCCTAATATCAAGGCTGTTTTCGAGTAATTTATAAGAATAAAATTTCAAATTGGAAAACATTTTTGAATAAGAAAAGGTTCTAATTTTGATATTACAGTTTAAGTAAATTGCTCAAAAAGATAAAAAGAAATATTTTATAGAATCATTGTTTTTACGATCAAGAATTCATTAACCATCAAGACAAGAAGAAGAAAAAAGTCATGCATGGTAAGCAATACAATCTCAAAAATAAGTAATATACACACAAATTCCACTAACCCCAAGTTTTTTAATCAAATTCCTGTTTTGAGTTTAAAATGTTTATGCTAACAATACATTCTTCATACTGTTAATCCCTTTTTCTATTATCGTTTGACTTTCTCTCTGTTCCATAAATACGAACAGCACAAAATTATTCGGAATTAAATCTAACTTTTTTTGTTTGAAAACACAGTCTCAGTATTTATAAAATAATAATTAGAACATTTAAAGAATAATAATAGTGGAACAGAGACATTTTTATCTTATTTTAGGATTTCAAATGAAATGGAAATAAATTGATATTTATCTGATTATATGGATTGTGGATTTATATTATAATAAAGCAGATATTGTGGGCAACCGATATTCTAAGATGGAATTTGCATTTACATTAAGTAGTTTTACATGATGAATCGTTTTTAATCTGAACCTATTTCGTCTCTAGAGCGCAAGCCTTTAATACGCATTTACTATTGCTATCAAGTTTTTACAATCGCAATGTTTGATAAATAATGATATTTAAGCAAATTGCTTGAACACATAAATAACTGGAAAAATCAGACACACAAAACTGATATTTCAAGATATGAATCAGCAGACCCTAATTTGAAATTTTTCGTTATCTAAAAATATTTTAAAATCTTTACCATCAACTCAAATAACCTTTAATTTTATTCAAAGTACTTTAAACGCAGTTTTTAGAGCTTGATGACGTATTTTTGGCAATGGAATTTTAAATAAGATAAATGTCATAGACAGCTTATTACAATCAAAGAATTTCGAATTGATGCCTTATTTCAAGTAAATAAGATATAACATGGTTTTTTCCATTTTTTTTTAAATACTTCTATGAGACGACTCATAATCCAAACCTTTGTTGTTTTTTCTTTTGGGCTTCTAATACTTACATAGTATATGTTTTTCAAAATTTTTCACCGAATTTTGTCGATTTTAACATATATTAGAGAATTAAATCTTAAACTATAAATTTTTAAAAAGCAGAAAGATCAAAAGTTAAAAATTAGTTTCAGAATGTAAAGTAGTTCGCAGAGTCTGATCTAGCTAGTTGCAAAATATTTTTTCAAGTGTTTCCTATTTTACTAAAATAATTCCAGTAGTAGTTACAAAAGTCAATTTAAAGAAAAAAAATTCTATTAATTACATAAAATAAATAAAATATACGTATTTTATTAATACTTCCATAATTTCAACGTCATTTGGCTCATTCAAAATCATGAGGTCCGTCACCAATAGTCCTCGTGCGGCTTTATAGTGCAACGTTAATGTAACTTTAATTCACTCTCCATAATTTCAGAACTGTTTCATTTAAAAATTTAAATATCTTAATCCTAATTGGTGAAATCCTAACCCAATTGGTCCTAATTAAAATCTTTCCTATTTAGCTATCTTATTAAATTTATATAATTTACTAAACTGCACAAATGAGAATTGAAATTTATCTAAAAAATCATACAAATGATAGAGAAGATCACTATAATTGGTAGCTTATAAAGCAGAAAACCATGTGACGTAACTTTACGGTATATCTAGCTGCATTCTTAATAAGTAAAAATACTGTAAAATCGTTCTATTATTGAGTATCTGTAAATTATTTTCCATCCAGAATTTTATGGAGTTATTGGTTATTCTAAATTACAAGCAAGAAAATATATAAAGTTAGTTTATTCCACATTAAAAAAATTATTATAAATCATAAAAACGAAGGAAAGATCAGTTTTTCTGATTTCTTTTCCTTTGCTTTTTAAAAAGGGGATTCTCGATATTTTTAGCGAATTATTCCAAGTATAGAATCATTGATGTGCTTGAGTTCTTCCAACAGAATATGTATAACGCTGTACAAAAAGAAGAAAAAAAATATTTATATTTTAAATGGTTAAGAATATGTGTTCCACAAGCAGAATTAAATCACTTTTTTTTACAGATTTGAGCCAAAGCACATGTGTTGAAGAGGAACAATTCTATGTCTCTACGGCCATGTTTTCTTTTGGCGTTTAGTTAGCATTTACATTTTTCTGAATTCTCAGAAAAAAGTGTTACAATTATTATTTTCAACTTTTTTTGTGTGTTTTTTATATGATGGAAGGGGAGAAGTGAGGGCAATTTGGAAATATGACTCATAATGACTTTTTTATAATTATTATCACCATCATACATGATGCCACAGCCCAGGATGGATCAAGGCCTTCTGAACCAGACATTTCCAACCACCTCTGCTGGCAGGCAACTCCTCTAATTCTTAGTTTTCAGGTCCAAACAATCCTCCTCTACTGCTTCTATCCATCGAAGTCTAGGTCTACCTCTTTCTCTAGTGTTACAGAAAAGCTATTTAAGAGTTTTACCGTCGCTCAAACGGATAACATGCCCAACTCAATTAAGGTGGCTAATTTTAATGTGATGAACAACATTTGACTCTTTAAGTGTTCGGTATAATTGGGTGTTGCGTCTGCTACCCCAGATACCATTTTCTTCAATTCCTCCGAAAATACTTCTCAGGATCTTGGACTCAAAGGAACCCAAAATCTCTTTCTTCATGATCATAGTCCAGGTCTCTGATGCGTGAGTCAAGACAAAATGGATTCAGGTCTTGTACAGTAATAGCTTTGTCTTTCTAGATAAAAATCCACATCTAAGTAAATACTTCAATCCATAAAGTGCTTTATTAGCAGCGAAAAATAGTCTCTCATACTCTATTCGTTAAAGTTTCATTTTGTGATCTATAACCAGGGGCGTAGCTACCTCATCAGGGGACCCGACATGTGTAACTACAGTCCCACTAACACGGTTACCATGCCTAAAAAAGGGCCCCGAAGGAATTTTGATACAGGGCCCCAACAGAGTTTGCTACGCTAGTGTCTGTAACGTAAAATTAATCATGAGATTTATTTATAAAACACTTTCCATCAAAATTTTCCATTAAATCGTTGCAACAAAAACACTTTTAATTAAACTTTGCTTGAGCATTCTAACCATAATCATCCACATAATGCCAATAAAAAAAAACGTTTTGAAAATTACAATAGTTACATAACTACGATCAAGCATGTGTCTGACGCGAAAAAAAATCGCAAAAATAAAAGTATCACTCGTAACATCTAACCCACACACAGAATTGTGAGAAAGTGGCGCAACAGCCCATGAGGGCCAAGGTCTACTGTGCCCATCTCAATACACGTGACCTTTGGGCACTGAGGTGCATGAGAAGATGTCCCGATCGGGTGGTCAGTCAGAAGCACAATCCCAGTATTTAGTTCCCAAGCAAGCTCAATACTCATTCATCGACCCACTGAAGGAATGAAAGGCTGAGTCGACCTTGCCCAGCCCGAGGATAGATCCCCGGACCTATAGCGTGGAAACGCGATACACTACCACTCGGCCTCATTGTGAGAAACACTTCTAAGAAAATTAGGGGAAAAAATTGTTAAAAAAAATTAACATCTGTAAAAGGGTTAAAAATTTAAAAATTTTGAAATATTTTTTAAAAATTTAAAATAATTATTTGCTTAAAAAAAATTGGTTTTTCCCCAAACTGTGTGTGTGTATATTTTATTTGTGTTCAATTAGATATATGTAAACACACATTTTCATTCAAATATATAAACAAAAAAAAATCGTGTACAGGGTACCGTGTTCCCTTAAATTCCTTTTAAAAATCTCACAACAAATAAATTTACACGATGCATTCTTTACACTTTTCTGCAATATCAACACAAAAACTGCTGTCATAAGCAAAACTAATTGTTCCTTTTCGTGACACATGGCTTACACGTCAACACGATACCTTCTATCCTATCCAATTAATAACAAGTCTTATATCATGCCAAAATGCATTCCTTATAATAACGCGAATGAAAATTTCGTTCCATTTTAACGGCTCATTGCACTCGACAATGGCATCATAAAAAATGGCGGGGATTGATGGCACTTTAGACTAACTATTTACTGTTGTCATAGATGGTGTCGCGCGTGCGACTTCTACACAAGAAGTTTTTACATATGCACAGCACGAGTTCTTATGGATAAGATCACCGATAAGTGATGCGGAATGTCGAGTTCCACAAACCTATATTTTGCAGCTTGACAAAAATAAATATGTTCGAAATGCTGTTAAGACATGTTGATGAAGTTGAAGGTATCTAATTTAAACAATTTTCACACGCGAAAATTTTTCGAAAACAAGGTTCATTTTGTAAATTTTAAGTAAAAGAGGATGTACAAAAGCTTAAGATTTTGAAAACGGAAATATAACATTGAAATTATTCAAGATGGTGCCAGTTATGGACCACCAGAGATTATATTTTTATTGAAACTTTTGTTTCTCATTATACGTATGAGTGTGGACATACTAGCCGGTATACCCATTCTTCGCACGGGTGATTTGAAAAATTAAACAATACAGATTGAAGGATAAAGAATTTTTTAATGAGTTAATTTTACCTGAAATGCAAATTAAACAAACAAACAAAAAAGCTTTTTTGCATATCTCAGCTGAACAAAAAACCATATTTGTTAAATTTTAAGTCTATAGATCTGATAGCTGATAAAAAGGGGTTTATATATATATATATATAACGCCTCGTAACTCTCTGTGGATGAATTTTTGAAAACACTTCCTAAGCTTCTGCTCAGCAAAAGTAACACATTGTTACAAATTTTGGGTAATAAACGCTTAAAATAGTGTAAATAATTTATATCTGGATGTGCAATACGTTAATAATACTTTCTGTTAAATTTATTTTACTTTAAAATTGTAATATTCGCAAGCAACGCCATTCCTTACATTATAATGGGGATTCAATGGAAACACAGCGAAATGTTGGCGATAAAGCTAAGTTGGCATCATTTTTGGCGTCCATGTTGGCAACTTGGGAGATTGATTGAACGGTGCAGAAATTTATATGCTGTAGCGCCACCTGGTGGGGAGCTGCAACAAAGAGGATAGCACAAAAACATTCTTCACGAAAAAATACATATACATGCCAATTTTCATGATGATGAGTTGAATGGGTGTTGGAGTGAAGCGAGTTCATTTCTACAAACACCATCCATTTATATATAGAGAGAAACAAAAAATATTACTTGAACGAACATTCGTATGTGCAATTGCTATAAAATGCGAAAAACTTCGAATTCCAGTTTAATAAATATTTGATATCCACGAATGTTAAATTTTAATGAAAGAATCGCTTTGTTAAGCAACCATATGATGATTGGTAGCTAAACCTATGATTTTTAGTAGAAGAACTGTTCTTGTGAATGTTTTTATATCATTTATATTTTTATTAAATACATACATATCTATATAAAGAGTAACGCACAGAGGAATTTTTCAAAGGGGGGGAGGGGTCGAAAGTTCACCATTCTTGTATCATGCTCCTTTTAATTTTGTCAATTTTCGGGAACAAAACACAGTAAAAAAATAATTATTGAATAAATAATTAGTATTAATTAATAAAATTAATCATTAATAACAAATACTTCATTAAATTTTTCGTACTATATACCGTAAAATCCGCCGTATAACGCGCACCCCCTTTTGTACAAAGAAATCGGAAATGTTAGTATACAATACTCTTATGTTTTGAAGTCACTTATTCGAGGTATTATCCCAGACTTTTGAAAAAATAGCATAGTTCTAGAACTACAACGCTTTTAGTTCATATAACGCATGTCATTCCTTTTAAATAATCAGAATTTCAAGGTGTGTAGAAGTAAATTCTTTTTATGTTCATCTCTTTTGTTATTTTTAAAGCTCTCGTTTTTATTCGGTGTATAATGCGCACCCTTAAATTTCGATCACATTTTTTGTGTTAAAAGTGCGCGTTATACGCCGGATTTTACAGTACTTAGAATTATAATCAATCGGAAAAAAATCAAGGGCTTTGGGGGGGTGTATCCGGACCCCCAGGACCCACCCCCTTGTGTGCGCCACTGTATATAAATAAAATATACTTTAATAAACTTAATTTTATTGTAATTTTTTAGTTTTTTTCTCAATATCCTTTAACACGAAAAAATATTTCAGTCTCCTCAGTTTCGTGTGGAACTATTTTCAATTCTTTATATATATGCGAATGCAAATTATGTTACAGCATAAGTCATTTAATCAGAAATTACTCTACTTTAATGCAATACGATTGAAAAGCGGCAGACGCTATGCTTTCAAACATTAACTCGGTTACTTTCCGCTTAATTATGTCAAAAATTAAGTCAAGGTCTTATTAATACGTCACTCAGAACACAAGAACCGGCTTCTGAACCTTTAAGTGCGAGATTCGTTCTAAAGTTCACTGGTTCTATTGAACTGTCCAAATCTTCAAACTAGTTCTAAAACCTTCAACCGACATTACCACCAATCACTTAATCTGTAATTTAACGATTTTAAATGGTTTGTGAAACACAGGCAAATTAAATTAAGGACGTACTAGGATTAAATTCAAAGTTACCTAAGAATGCTGATCGGCAAGTATTAATTGTACCTAGAGAAATTAATTCACACAATCATGCATAAATTCAGAGCACATTTAGAATAAAGGATCTTAAATTGAGAGATTAAAAGTTTTTAGTTTAATAAATTTGCTTAAAAAATTTTACTATGCACCTAAAAAATACTTTTTGAGGCATCATAACTGGAATTTTACATAGCTTGTTTCATAATTTGAATTTCGAATTCAAAATTCGAGCTCGATTTGAAAATTCTCGGGTTTATAAATGAACACACACACACCACGTGTTACTTCATAATACTTATAATATAAACACTTCATTTTTTTTCCTCTAATATAATATGCTATTTATTTATGCTAATTAATTTTATAACTAATGTTGTTTCGAATGTGAAATATGAAAAAAGAGCCGTATATATATAAGAAGGATGGTCCACTATTAAACATTATTCAGATTTAACTAAAGATATCATGTAACGGAGAAATAAAAATAAAAAACAATTTCAAAAATAAATATTTATAATGTGGAATGTGACAACAAATTAAGTAAAAATACTATAAAATAAATTTAAGTCATATTTTTTTAATTTATCTTTTATAGACTTTTTACAGGATTTTTCCAAGGGGGACTTTTTTTGAAAAATTCCTCTGTCTTCTGAAAAGAAAACCATTTGTTTAAGGTATTAGGTTAAGATATTAGATATTATACGTTAACAAGTGATATAAAAAAATAGTTTTTAAGTCAATTCCTACTTAGATCAACAACGAAAATTTTTATTTTAGCTACTTTTTATTAAATAGTTACAATTAATATAAATATGTATATACATAAGACAGAATCACAACATTAAGTGGTAATTAGTTTTTTTAATTATCATTCAAGTATCGTATTGTCCTTTTAATTTCAGTCCAACTGAATGCTTTAACACGTGAGAAAAAAACCTTTTCACACAAGTTTTGACACAAGTCGCCAAAAGGGTCGCTAAGTCGCCAGCGTGGCTGTATTTGTAATTCTTTAAATAATTAGTTTTACTCAATTAATTTTTATTAATTATAATTAAATTATATTGTATTGTCATCCAAAATGATCCTGTATATAAAATTTCAGCTCAATTCAGCGCTTTAAAATGTATTTTATTAACGATTGAAAATTCCACAAAGATAAATAAATATAAATATACAAATATATAAATAAATAAATATACACAGACAGTGCGAGCTAATAGTAGGAATTGAAAAAGACATTAGGTATTAGCTTTTATAAAAAGTTAAAAAATATAATTGAGAATTCTCAGCGTTATTTGCTTTACCCCTCCCCCTAAATCTTCAAATTTTAAAAATATACATGACCACGGTAGCTCAGGGTTCGTGGTCACGAACTCGTGGTCGTCGTGTCTGCATTTAAGCCCTGTGACATTGAAGACGCGCTGTGTAGAGGGGCTAATGCACGTTAAATTTGTCAAGGCCCTTTGACGTGGTGTGGTAGCTCAGGGGTTGTCCTCGACAATGAAGTGAGGATCAAAGCGACGAGGTCCATCGTCAAAAGCTTTCGTGTTGCTTTACAGTACAGCGTCAATAAATACTCACTCCACTTTAAAATGTATATTTTAAAGCAAAATTCAAACGGCTTCAGTTTATTTTAACATGAAAATAGCACAAAACTCTTGCTATAACAGTAATAAAAATAAATCACATTCAAAGGCTATACTGTTACTTTTTTTTTAAAAAATATTCAAATCGCTTAACAGCGTATCGAAACAGTAGAAAATACGGAAGTGTAGTCCGAATAACATTTTTTTTCAGACACTACGTTTTGTGCTTTGCCCATTTAGTTGAAAAGCGACCATCATTTCCGTAGCAAAGGTTTTGAGTTCACTTCAAAATGATGGTAAAAATATCCGCATTACAGCATTAGCTAATATCTCTCACTCTTTCAAAACATTACTCGCAGAACAAACTAAAATACGAAAAAAATATCTTGCATTTTCTTCTACTCCAAGAGTGCAGTGACCTCACTTTCATTTGTACCAATAAAATCGTGTTAAAGACAAAAAGACGAAAACAAAAGACAAAAACTTGCTGCCATTTTGAACTAACTGTAACGGTCAGATACATTCAAACGTTCTTTTTGCGGTAATTAACATTAAATGCACTGAACCAACGGTGTCACAATTAAATCTGTACCAGTCTACTTTTCTTAAGAACTGTTCCAAAAGAATAACGGATAAAAATAATCTTTAACGGTACGCTTCAATTGTACTAAGAACAAACAATTAAAACAGGAAAGTAATGGCGGGAAATTAATTAGAACTCCATGATCGTAAATATCGAACACGGTGACAATGACGCCAACTGAAAGTGAAATTTGAATCCGTAAATAGAATAAACGACCTTTTGCCCTTAAGATGATAAATCATTTTAAACACCAACGGTTTTTTCCTTAGCAAAGAAATTTTCAAGACAGTTGATTTCGTTTAAAAACAATGAGTTATTTATTTAAGACAAAAAGAACGTTACACGGGATTGTTTGAGTGATGTCCAGGAATTACTTAAGAAAATTAAACGTAGTATATGTAAACGATTGCAACAGCTATTGTTTTAAAAATACTGAAATTTAGAATTGTGGATGAATATTTGGGATTTGGGTAGCGTACGTGCAAGTTGCAAGTCATGCAACAGCACTTTTTTTTTATCTCCTGTTTTTAAGATATTTAAAAGGCAATAGGATTATTGAAATTTCATGTGGTGGCGTTTAATTCCATAGCAATTTTTATTTCTATACAATATAATTTTATTAAATTTATGATTTTATACATATTTATTGTTAAATTTTTAGTTGCTCTATTTTCACCCATTGACAAAAAAAATTATTCAACAATAGAAAAAATTTAATTTTCACATTCGCATGTAGAAAAATTCCTCACTTTGCTTGTTATTTTTAGACTAAATTTAATTTATTTTTTTTCAAAAATTTCTCGTAACCTCCCTTTGAAGCAGCGCTATTTGAAATAAAATTCCATATCAATAGAAATTCCATAGAATATTTGATGTAAAAATAATAATGATGATATTAATAAAATGAAAACAAAATTCCAAAGAAGAGGCAAAAATTCCTTTGTGAACAATGATCGAAAAGTACAATTATATTTGAAATGATTTAATAAAAACAAAATTAAACTTTGTTTTCTCATACTTTACTTCGATTCCACCTGCTTTATGAAACAAACAATATTTTCCAACAAGCGTTTATTATCAAAAACACGGTAAATAACAACAATTTCTCAGAATGCAACTAAAATTTAACGCTGAAAGAATGAAAGCTAAAAAAAGTTAGAAAAAAGCTTCAAATTAGAAAAGTATCTGAAGATAGATCTTTAATTTCAAAAATAATGATACAATTTAGGACAAAATAAACTACACTTCAAAAATATATCATTTTAATTTAATTTTAATTTACGTCGCACTCTGAGGCAACACGAGGGCTACAGTCGGTGGAACTCGAAATTTTGAGCCACGGTCGAGTGATGTGAACGACCCTTGAGCCGGCACTTTTCTCTCCAAAGTTCCATACCACACCAATGTAAGGACTTGGAGCCTCAACAGATTTAACGTGAATCAGCCTCTCTTTACACTGACGGTCTTAAGTGACACTACGACTCGAATCCACGACTTGGCAACATAGTCCACGAGTTCGTGACCATGAACACCTGGCTACTGCGACCTCAAAAATACATAATTGTAGAAAACAAGCGCAAATTTTTAAAAAGACAAATTGTCAAAGACAGTAAAAACTGTTAACTAGCTTCAATCAGAACAAATCTAATTAATTATTAGTGTCTAATTAAATTAAAAGCTTTATTAGTTGATTACTGCGATTAATAACTTAAAATATATGTAAGATTCTGAATGATATAATAAGCTAAAATGTACGCACTCAATCCTGAAAAACTGCCAATAAATATCATAGCAAACGAATTTTCTAGTGTTAAAAAATAAACCGTATAAGTCTGTAACAATTAACAGATTACGGCATAATATATGCAATTAGATTCAATAAAAAAAAATATGTTTTCAAGATAACGTATGGTACCATGTCACGACTGGTTTACATATATTACCACAAATTACTGAAAACAATCTGAACCTTGAACATTCTTTCTATAGATTTACCGTGAAAAGAGATTTCCTTGTCACTGATCATAAAATTTTTTAACCATTTTGAAAACGTATGACACCAAGAACAGGTTATGAGAAGAAAACAGCTTAGCTAATGGACTTATATAGCTACAAAATAATTAAATAATATCTTGTTTTAAATAATATACTTAAAATTTCTGTGAAAACTTTTAAAAGAACTATTTGGGAGAAAATAAGATTTCTTCTTTTAATACTGTAAAGTAATTTTAGGATACGTCAGGGACACGACATCATCATCATCATCACAATCAAGCAATTTTTTTAGGATTGCTGTATTAGAATTTTATATAGTGTTAATCGCTTAGATTAAATTTAATTAAAATTTACTACAAATCTCCCGTTTCTCAAATTTCTTTTTTCAAAAAAAACTTTTTAGCATATTTTGTATTTATAATTAATAATATACCTAAAAACTATAAAAAGCTATTCAAAAAGCCAATCTTTTGATAAAAAATTTTTTCGAAAGTAGTCGGTTGCCTTAAGGTATCCAACTACGTTCGGAACCGTGATTTTAAAAAAGCGCATAAATGGATAATTTTCATGATATTTAGTGTCACTTAGATTAGAATACATGTATAAAATTGTTTTATATAAGGACATTTTGACAAAAAAAATTATTTAAATACAATATTTCGGCAAAAAATTAACTTAGAATAAAACTTTTTCAAAATGTTCTCCTTTTGTGAAAAATGCTTCTATTATAATAATATTTTGCTTACATAAAGACTTCTCCAGAGAGTCTGAAGTAAGACTTTTTGAAAAATTCACATTATTTTCAAAGTTACCACCAATTGATATATAATTATCGGCGTTTTTTTCTTAAAATTTCTCCCCTCTGTTGTCGTAAAACATGGATAAACCCACTTCTAAGTTATATATTTCAAAAATTCTACTTGAGCCTTTGTAGAGGTCTGAGCTATATACAGGCAGAATATTATTATAATAGAAGCATTTTTCACAAAAGGAGAATATTTTGAAAATGGCTCATTCTATGTTCATTTTTTGTCAAAATATTGTAAAATGAGATTTTTTATTGTAATACAATTCTTAAAACAATTTTATATACATTTTCTAATCTAAGTGACACTAAATAGCATAAATATTATCCATTTATACGCTTTTGCAAAATCACGGTTCCGAATGTAGTCGGATACCTTAATTCGAATTTACAGGAAAAATACTTCGTTCGCTACACATTTTTGGTTGAAGTATAAATACATGAGTGGAAAATATTTTGTTTATTTCTACCTCTTATTTAATAATGACTAGTTTTATGAAACAATATTAAGCGAATACTTATTCGAAAAATTTGGGGATAAATAATATCCAATACTAGACGCTTCCCAATGCAATTCGATTACGCTCATCAACTCCAGGATCTTGCAATTTTCAAAACATCTTAACTCCCATTCGATCGATCGACGTAACATTTTCAATGCTCTAATGCATTGTATAAATAATAAATAAAATTCCAGACTTTATTTTTTAATTTCAACAACATTTACAATTTTGAAATAGAATCATTTATCTAAATGAGAAACATAAGCGATCTCTTTAAACATAACAATCTTTATTTTGGTTTTACATGACTAAAAGCAACACAACGTTTTGAAATAATTGATTTTATTATGAAATACAGAGACAAGGCAGTGTGTGTAATTCAAAACAAAAAATAACAGAACCACTAAAAGAAAATAGAAACATGTTGATATTAATACAAAAAAATTGTTTATAATTTTACTACTTAAAAATTTATTTGACTATATATTTAAACACGTTATTCTTGGTATATATTGTCGATTGATTTGTTAAGAGTTTTGGCTTTACATATGACTGCAAAATATACATACAATAGCATTCTTATTCTAAGCACTTACGTGAACTTGATGCTACTTAAACATCTTACGATGACTCCAACAAAAATTATCTGTTTGTATTCTTTTATGATATACGAATAGAAGTGTATAGTAGGTAACGTTTTTTCAAGTAGGCCACTGTGTTTGCTAGAAACATAGTCGCCACGTATTCGTTTTGAATACATAAAACAAACCATATTAGTGAAAGTTTAATGAAAAATCAAATTAACTTACTCGATAGCTTCGGTTATATGAATTAAAAAGTATAAAATGTACTGCATGTGCGGTTATAATGAACAAAAAACATATACACATTAATAGAAACGGTAAAGCAAAAAGAATTAACAAATCTCACTTAATAAACCATCAATGAACAATTATAATAGTATTAAAAATGAAAAAAATGTATACGCACGTTATTATGTCCGAAATCGTTTGCAGTTTAGGTTTGAAAAAAATTGTAAACTTCGCGTTATAAGAGAAGAGAGAAAATAAAAATAAAAAATGGCTTCCTATTCAGACAAAATTAAATATTAAAATTTTAAAACGAAAAAGAAAAAATTTATTCAATAAAATACCGTCATTTGAATAATCTTTCATTTCTGCGAAAATTTCATTGTTAGTATCGATAGACAATCTTACATGATTACACTTCCGCATATTCTTTTAGATGATAAGGAATTCAATGTTTTGCAATATTTGTTATGTACGCTCGTTATGCAGCTTCTATTTTTTTAAAACTTGTATTTTTAATATTTTTTATTGCTTTAAGAAAAATAGCGAATTGATAAAACATTTTTAGCATGAAGAATGCATTTTTATTAAAAGTGCCGTATTATTTTTGAGTAAATTTTATTTACCAAGTAAAAAATAATTAATATAACAGCAAATCGCAAAACATATTCTTAAGTAAATATTTTGAAATTTCAAAGCTCTTTATATGGAATTTTTTTATATTTGCTAAATTATTCGACAATTTCAGGTATTTAAATAACAAATACATTTTTTAAAAATATTATTTACAACTCCTTTTCTTTATCAAAATAACCAACTATATGATATTTTTAGTACCCTTGTGGCAATGAAGACATGGTACGAATTCCAAAGACTGTTTTTCATTCTAATCAAATGAGAATAAAAGTACTTATTAGATCGATCATTGTCGACTTTTTCAAAAAAAAATTTTATCGCCATAAATTCGACTAACAAAAATTTGTGGCGTCAAAAATATAAATTATAATTTCTGATGGCATTCTGTTACTAGTGATTTATACTTTACTCGCTGTAGTCTATCTAATAAAATAATGTTTATATTTCTTTATTCAAATAACATATTGTCTCCAATTCTATGGCAACTACTGAATATTTGTGTGGAAAGTAGAAAAAAATGTATTTTCTATCCACTTGAGAGAGAGAGAGAGAAAAAAAATTTTAGTTCGAGATAATTTTTCTGAGAATCTTACGACGAATTAAAATTTTTATCTATATAATGTACTTATAATCAAATTCCGTATCTTTGTCTTACGTATCTTTGTCGTAACACAAAATTCTTGATTATTTTTCGTTATTATTTCATTGATAAAAGGTATTCTCATTTTTAAATAAAACTGAAAATTTTAAAATCAAAAGATTAATCGATTAAACATTTCCCCTAAAAAGCTTATCTCTTTTTCAACGATGTTAGTGCCTCTATAATTCCTTAACTGATAAAAGAAAAGAAAAACGAACTTTATTTACAATAATCCTCATTCAACAAAACAGTACATTTAAGAAGCTGCAAAAGCAAACACAATCCATTTTTCTCTTATCCTTCCTATAAAAACAGATAAAAAACGGTGTTCCATTATCACAGCTTCTTATTGACTCAGGTGCAACATAATCGAACATTCCACAACTTAAAACTTTCCAAATGACGATTAATTCAGAAGATTCTTTAGAGCAACAGAACATAATCACTTCCCTGAAAAAGACCATTAAAAAACTTCAGACAACTAAGGCTCTGTTTATGGGTCTTGACATTAAAACCCGTCGAGTCTGAAGTTTTTAAACAAGATTACCTTCCCTTCGGTATAGGTAAACTGTAATCCAAGAATCCTCTCAAGTTAGATAATAGAATAAAAACTTCCCCTCCTTCTTGAACCGTGCTTTACCTTTAACCGTGTTTACGGAAGTTCTTTTTTCACGTTCGGTATTCTTTTACTATGAAGAAAAGAACAACTCACTTCTTGCATGGTCCAGTGGGCCTTTTCAAAAGATTCTAACGGGATCTTAATATTATAAGCGGTCGTTTCGCCCAGCCGCATTTTCAAGTTGGCAAATAGAATGAATGATGGTGATAAAAAAAATGTATAATGTTTTCGTTATTAATTTCGTCTTATGTTTTATGGATGGTTTGATAGAATTGAAATGTGAGTGTATTAAGCCAGGGCAGTGGTTTCTGCTTCTGACATAAGCAGATTACGCATTTGCTCAAGAAGGCGGGAAAAGGACAATGGGAAGTGTCTGGATTTCCTTAACACTCTTGTATGGCGTTCTAACGTTTCATTTCAGATGTTCCGGTTCAAAGCTGTGCAGTTCAAAGGGATCAATCAGTTTAATTTTATTTACAAAATCGAAAGAATACGAGATACTTAAGAAGTATATCAACAACAAGTGATACAAAAAAATTAAGTCAATTCCTACTTAGGTCAACAAAGAAAAATTTTATTTTAGTTATTTTTTATTCAATTGTTGCAATTAATATAAATACATATATACATATGACAGAATTATAATATTAAGTGACAAAATAGAAAGCAATTTTCCATTTTCCTTTCTATATAGGGTGTTGCACTATTTTTAGTTTGTTTGTTACTATTGATTCATTAATTAAATTTAATTATTCTAATAAAATAGCATAGTAAAAAAAGAAATCACATTCTCAGAAACTAGGCCATCCCAGTTGGGATTCGAACCCACGACCTTTGGATTAGAAATCTAACACGCTGTCCATTGGGCTCAGGGACTGAACAAACGATTTTCCTTTCTATATATGCTGTTGGACTATAATTTTTGTCACTATTCATTCATTTTTTACTTTAGTTAATGAATTAATATTTGAACAAACTGTATTCTCATCAAGTGTCATCCACCATAAGTTTCAAAAATGTATTTGAACTTGAATGGATGAATAGAAAGTGTTTTATTAACAATTGAAAATTTGAACAAGATATATATAGAGAGTGAGAGAAATTAAGATTGTGTAAAATTACAAGTTTCGAATCAATATTAAAATTGGAATGTTTTATCAAGATCAATTAAAAAGGAAAAATTATCCAAACAGACATTAAGAAACAATATATTATATATCGCCCTATATTTTCTATAAAAAATGTGGTAAAAATTACTACGTACAATATTTCGAATAAATTTATTTTAATATGGTATTCATATACTATTCTTCTATTCTTCTATATACTATCTTATACTATTCTTCTAATGGTATATTATTTTAATATGGTATTATTAAATGGTATTTAATATATATTTAATATTAATATAAATTTTCATAAAATAAGAAAATCAAATATCATGAAAAATCAAACGATCTCCATTTCTATTATTGCTACAAATGCTACAAAATTCAAACAATGATATATTTCAAAAGAACAATATCTTATTTAAATCATTTTTTTAATATATGAAATTGATAACGACAAGCATTCGAAAATATAGGAAATATTTTAATATAAAAATATTTTTCTTTTTTTTTTCTCCCTATTTCATCCTTTGGCTGGAAGAGTTTTTGGAATTTTACTGAATCATTCGGATTTATTGAGACGCAACAAGAAAATTCGTTCTCCTCACACAAACAATAAATAGGCTCTTCAGTCACAATCAACATTAAGGAATTTTTCGCGTATAATCAAATCAAAGAGTCTTCCAAAAGGGTTTTAAACTTTTTAATATATGTCGTGTTAATATTATAATAAACACAAGACTATTTTTTATTTAATGTTCCAATAAAGCCGAATTCAAGAAACGTTTAATAAATGCTCTGAAACATATACATTTTTTAAACATTATGCAATTACACAAGTTCCAAGAGAGAGAGAGAACCTTTTAAAAATCAATCATTGTTCTCAAAAATCGAATTCAAGTATTTGGATCCCGTTTATAAACAACATGAAGATAGGTATTTAAAATTCAATAAATCTTAAGGTTCGGAACCGTGATTTTAAAAAAGGGCATAAATAGATAATTTTCATGATATTTAGTGTCACTTAGATTAGAATACATGTATAAAATTGTTTTAAGGACATTTTGACAAAAAAAAAATTATTTAAATACAATTATTCGGCCAAAAATTAGCTTAGAATAACCTTTTTTCAAAATGTTCTCCTTTTATGAGAAATGTTCTATTTTAATAATATTTTGCCTGTATATAGCTCAGGCCTCTGTACAGAGGCTCAACTATGATTTTTGAAAAATTCACATTATTTTCAGAGTTACAACCAATCGAAATAATTAGCGGTGTTTTTTTCTTAAAATTTCTCCCCTCTGTTGTGTTGTAAAAATGGATAAACCCACTTCTAAGTTATATATTTCAAAAATTCTAGTTGAGCCTCTGTACAGAGGTCTGAGCTATATACAGGCAAAATATTATTATAATAGAAGCATTTTTCACAAAAGGAGAATATTTTGAAAATGGCTCATTCTAAGTTCATTTTTTGTCAAAATATTGTACTTAAATAATTTTTTTTATTGTAATACTATTTTTAAAACAATTTTATATACATTTTCTAATCTAAGTGACACTAAATTCATAAATATTATCCATTTAAACGCTTTTGCAAAATCACGGTTCCGCGCGCGAACGTAGTCGGATACCTTAAACCAATCTTTCTGCAAATGCATTAATTAAGAAAAATTACTGTTAAAAATTAAAATGCATTTTACGAGAAAATATTAAATAATTCAGGGAATCTTAAGATGTCTTAAGAAGTTTCAGGTTCCTTATTCTTGTTCTATAATGGTACATTTTACTCACATTTTACATTTAACGAGATACACAAAATAAAATATATTTTACGAGAAAATATAAAATAATTCAGGGAACCTTTTAAGATGCTTTAAGAAGTCTCAGGCTCCTTATTCTTGCTCTACAGTGTTAAAACACATCAAAGTGTGATAAATTTAGAATTATAAAATTTAGAAATAACCGTAAAATAATGTGCATGCTAGAAGAGGGAACACGAATGTTTTCCAAGAAACCGAATATTACAGGAATTGATTACGAATCCCTCGTGAAACACGTCTATTTATGCAGAATTTCGCAATCAGTTAAGTGAATTTCACTTACTACTTATTTATTTTTTATAGTTTTTGTATGAGAGTGTGAAATGTGACATCCTTATATTTCGTAACTACTAGCAGAAAAAAAAGAGTAATATATTTTTTTAAAAATTTCGGTATTTCTGAATCAGATTCTTTCTTGTTTTAATTCGTCGTTTTATCTCAATCAATTCTGTGATTATATTCTATTTTATGGATTCTTCTACTAACAAACACACGTTTATTTCTCAAAGTTTATGTAAATACATGCAAGGTGAAAATAAATGTATTTTCTACTTTTATTTTATGAATTTTCTTACAGACCGTTGAGATAGGATTGATTAGATTGGGGATTCCGAAAGGGGTCTGGGTCTATGGAAGTTTTAAAAAAGGCTCTATAGTTATTCTATACGGCTATAATAAATCAATAAAAATTTCTTCTGTTTTAAAACTTTATTTAAATTTTTAGAATTGTAATTATTAGATAATAATTTTCGTTTTAGATATAATATAGAATTGCATAAGGAGATGTGATCCAAGCATATCTGAAGAGGAATATATTGTTAAAAATAAAAAATATATTTTCAAAAATTTCAGAGAAAAAAATGCCTTTTAGAATAATTTTCATTATTTTTACTTTTTCAGGTGTACCCTATTGCACAGGATCCAGGTTTGAAGAAGAAAATAGTATTTTCACCGAATTAACTTTACGTCCATGAATTCCAAAATCTACAATTTACATTTGATACTTCTTAGTTTTAATTAGTATATTCTCTTTATGTTAGTTAGAAGCTTACTTCTGTTATTCTTCTCAAGTTGAGAGTTGTAAACATGTCTTGATAAAACAAAAGAATGATTCATTTATAATAAGATTTCTTGCGAGCATTCCTTTACTAATTCAGGGCACTTTTCCTGAAAAAGTGTTGAATTATCACAGGAACTCTACACTCTACTTAATATCTAAGATTCCTAATTCCCCAAGAAGACAATTTGAAAAGGGCAGTGAAAATTATAAATCATCCTTTGCATTAACTATTGTTTATATAAAAGAACACAGAGCACAAAAAAATCCAAATGTCCGAAAAACAGATATTAAAAAAACTTCTTTCAATTACATGTCCTCAGCAGCAAAAATTATCCAAATCGGATTATGCTTCAGCCATCTAATATCTATTTAGTGTTAAAACACTTAGAATTTTTTATGACTCTTCGTTTTGAATGCATTTATTTTTATCGGAATGAATTTTTACGTATTCATAAATATTTCTTGTCATTAAAATATCACATTAAAGTTATATTTTTAAGCTCTACTTAAAATTTAATGTTCTAATTTCATAATTAAAAACCATACATGGTGTTTTTTTTAAAATTATTTTAACAATGCTTCTAAATTTCCCACAACTTAACAACCATAATCCACCCCTCCCTCCCCCTCAAAAAAATGATTTTCATCAAAATTCAAATGTTCCTCTCTTTTGTATTAATGATTCAGTTAAAAACCTCATGGGTCCATTTTTTTTTTTTTGTTTGTTTGTTATTTCAATAACAAGCAGAAATGATATAAAAATTTTTAAGCACAAGGAACAATTTAAACACCCATAAAAAAACATAAAAATGTTTAATAACTCAAAAAGTTAAAAATATTTTTAAATACTTTAGCATATACGACATAAAGTCCCATTAAAGATAAATTGTGTAGAATATCACAAAGATCGAACAAAGATTTAGTATTTTATGACCTATGTCCGTAAAAGTCTAATACAGAGAATGGAAACTTCAATAAATTTCATCATCATTATCTGACGATGATACAAAATGAGGTTTGTCACAAAAACCTTGTCAAATCAGCTCTAGTAATTATACAATATTAAATTACAAGTGACCGCAAGGGGGAATTATAAAAAGACTATAGAAAAGCAGACGTACAGAAAAACCTGTTGAAATGGTTTACCTATAAAAATGAATCTAAACCAAAGAACTTAATTACACAGCTTATCAACAAAAGAAATAGGTTGTGCAGAGTCTGATTTACATCGTACATCAAAAATAGCTCATTCTGGAAGATGGACAAATCATCTTCATATCGCACGATCCGATCCACTAAACAACATATGATAATTACAGGATCAATGGCCCGCCAACTTGCCACGGTCAAATACGACCCAACCCTCTGATGATCAAATCATTTATCGAAACAATATATAGCCCGGCGTTATTGTTACAAAGAAAACATGTTCCTTGCAAATGACAATCGTTAGAGAGTAAGCTTCAAAGAAAAATAACAATGGTGGATGCATTTTAATTGCAATTATTCGTCGAATTTATGGAAGAATATCGATAGACACAAGTTGTAGGTTTATAGTCAATCATAGATTCACTTTTTGATAATCGTATGTATCATGTTGGTCAGTAGGTAATGAACAAGTCAGTGAACTTGATGAGGCATTTATGCGTAACTTTCGAATAAGGCGTAACAATTGCTGGGTTTTTGAGCCATCTTTTTTTCTTTTTCTTTTTTTGGAATACCGCGAATTGGAGACTGATCTTGATGAAATTCTAGAAGCTTTTGGAGCATAAATTAAACATGCATGTTTCTGTGAGATGCCTAAGTCACTTTAATTAATAGGAAGTAGAGAATTTTAGACATGATTAAGATTGTGAAAATGTAACAAATTTATAAAGCAATGAATATATATTTGTGTTAAAATATATCAATTTCAAAAATTTATTAAAGAAGGCATCGAATTCTAAACATTGTACTCGAACTATTTCAAATTAATAACGACAGATGGAAGCAGCAAGCGTTGATGTAAATGTTTGATTACTTAACTATTAAGAAAATAATATAACTCATCGAAAATAAAGATCACTTAAAAGTAAAAACTATAAGTGGTTGTTTAATAAATTATTTTTATATCTCTATGTTCACTCCATTTCTTCTCATGAAAACGTAGAATTCAAGTATAGTATATGTATATTTTACCACAGTTAGTTACACTTTGAGAGTATACTTATACATATGTATAAATAGGTATACAACCAAAATTATACATTTTTGCCTATAAAGTTATTCAACCTTCACAAAGACGATCGAGTAAAAAAAAATTTCTAGGAATGCAGAGCTGTGAAGATTTTAGCTGTCGAAAGAAACCAATCGTGAATTTCTACATTATAGGAAAATCTATTCCAATTAATGTTCCGTAGCAATGGCAATTTCCTTTATCCGGTTTAAAAAAAGATACTATCTTATGTCCCTATTATTTGTAGAGAAAATTATATGCATTATAAAAATAGGGTATGTTCAGTTTTCTATCATCGTATACAAGCCCATGGTCATCTCTACACTTGTCTTCCAACCATACTAATGATGATTTAGAATCTTTTCGCCTTGTGAAAACCAATGAATCATCATAAGGAAGTTCAGTGGAATTTATAACTTACGTAGTTTAGATGACCCGAAGTCCTTAATTTTAAAGAAAGTAAAACTTATTTTTTAAAAAAATGGTATCCAACTTATTCAGTTGCCACAAAATGTTTGATTAAAAATAAAAGACCGGGTATGAAACAATTACCAATATTAAAAATATCAGCATAAAGTATTGTCAAATGACATTCCTTTAAAATTCAGAATTAATTTTTTTAAAAATGCTTTAAATCGAAACTTTAACAAAAATCAAAAAGTTATGATAACCAGATGATATACAAAATAAAAGAAGGCAAATGGTACAATTTTAAGTATTTCATACTTGTGAAATAATTAATAGAAAAAAAAGTTTCTAATTTTCTTTTTTAAAAATTCCTTTTGAAAGTGAATTATTTGTAAAACTTTTATATTTGAAGCACACAATATGATGTGATTAAAAACTTTGCGGGGTAACAGACTATTTGAAATTTTTACAAAAAAATCTTTAAAATTATGCTATAACATTATTATAAATTTAAAATCAATTCCCTTTATAATTTTTGAAAAAAAAAACACAAAACTTGTCAAAGCAATTAGAAAAGTGCTTTTTCTTGTAGTCGAAAATATCTCAAGTAAATTTAAACTGAAGTTTCATGATGCCAACAGCTTACGAGCTGATGAATAGATTTATTAAGAGTGTGTTCATCACATATTTATAGTGTGAAAACAAATCAACATTAAAATAAAGAATCATATTGTTGAAATTTTGATCCTGATAAATATTAACTAATTTGTACAAACTATATTTAAAATTACGAAATTTAAAAAGAAAAATTCGAAAACGAGTTATTACTAGCGATAGTTGAAGCATGTTTTCGAATAAGGAAAGGCTAAGAACTTATAGCAAAAATTTAAAGTCGTTTAAACTTTTTATTTTTAGTTTAAATATCAAATATTTTTAAAACATTCCAATAATTTTTAAATATTGTATATATTAGGGGCAAAAATTATAATTGCTTTTCTAGTTGTTTAAAATCTATAGGAGTTTCACGTACAATATCTGCAATTCTTCATTACAAAATACATTTTTCACGAAAAAAAAAAGATTTTAATGCGTCATTATTTGCTTAGATAAAAGACAAATATAAAGAAATATTTAATTTTTTCTAAAATATATACTAAGGCCCAGTAATCAAAATATACTTTTTCCTAAAATCCTTTTACTAACAATAAGTCTGATTGTCAGAAATGGCAACACAACTCTTGAAAGGAAAAAAAGACACGATGCTAACTGTTGTGAATTATTTCTTTTTTTAGATTTTGGGGAGAATTGGCTTTAAGAAAACTTTTCTTTTTGTTTTCAGAACGATAATTCTAGGAAATTCATCAATGAATTAATAAAAATAATTATTCGGTCTTTGAATATTTTCATATATTTATTTTGCATTTAAATAAAACTATCAATTTTTATTTTACTTAAAATGTCATAGTATGACAAAAAACCCGATGATTAAAAAAAATAATATGAAATCGTAATAATTGTCATTTAATTAAGTGATTGGAAAAAACTAAAAAAGTAATTAAGAAAAATTGCATATAAAACAGCAATAGCAAACAATGAAAAAAATTAATAAAAATTTCAAAAAAAAGATGAATTAATACGAATTATGAACAGACTTTCACTTGCTTTATATAAGAAGTCATATGAAAACGTTTTCCGAATACGATGGAATAAATTTTAAAAAAATTTTAAACCTAGATTTAAAAATAATAAAAATGTAAAATATGTGTTAAATTTTTCTTTGTATTTTTTGTAAATTTGAAGTAAAATTTTCGTTAAAGAATCACAAATTTACAATATATAATTCAATTAATTTTAAAAATAAAAAGTTCCCAGTTCAAACATCACTTGCAACTATTACATAAAAACATTTTGTATCCGATATTACTGAAAAAAAAACAATGAACATAAAAAAGCGAATTTAAGATTTTCTACTATCCTATTACGATTGTGAATTAGTATAATACACGAGTACATTAATTAATTTTAAAAAATGTTCATTAATTAATTTATATATACAATGATCTATCTATATTAATACAAAAGTGTACAAAATAACCTATTCGTCTTTTCTTTTAACATATGTTACCTAAGTTATTAAAATCTTAGCATTATGCCTTACTTCTTAGTTATGACTTATAACAAATTAAAAATGCAATTAAATCACGCCAAAAAAATTCCTGTTATTGAGAATAATTTATGATAGTCGGTTTAAATGATTAATATATCATTTTTTTAAATTTTTGAAGCAAACATAGGCTATTTCGAAAAAATTTCAAGCAAAATATTTGTCCATATATAAATATGAAAAAAAAAATAATAATAATAATTAACCTTTCATCCGAATGTATAACATTTTTAATTAAGTTTTTACACATAGTATATATTGGAAAATCATTGTATGAAATAAGTTAATTTATAAGAAATACAGTCAGAGCTTTTAAGAAATAAAATAACATGAAAAAATTATTCTGTATTTCGTAAAACAAGAACCAGTTGCATACTCAACCTCTAAAAAAAAAATATTAATCTTAAAAAAAAATTAGACTAACTCTTCCAAACAATAAAAATATTACTTACCCAAAATGAATCTTGGAATGACATCTTGTTTTTAATACTGTAACAATTATTTTAAAAAAAGAGTCGGTTACAGGTGTAAAGTAAACAATAACACAACCATGATGTCCTTCAAGAAGAAAAAATTCGTCGTAAATATTCCAGAATAGTGTTTCAACACGAAATGATCTTTCACATTTTCAGATTTGAAGCATCCCTAATTGACGGAGTATATTTCCAACAGCAGATTCAGTCACATTTCCAAACAAACGGCCAACTGCGGGTAACACCGACCGCTACCTTCTACGGCTGAAAAACGTTTACATTGAAGCATGAAAACACGCTTTTTTACGTCCGGTACTTCCATCTACTTCATAGTTCAAAACTTACGCTAAAAATGAGCGCCATCTATTATAACAAAAGTAAACTAAATTCTTTCTTTTCCCATTCAAGATGGATTCTCTCAACAAGATTAAGCAATTTATTTTTACATAAATATATCTAATTATTAAATATTGTTTCATTCCATAGACATCTGTATCCCAGAAGATAAATAAAACTTGCAATAAATTACAAGAACAAGCACTGGCGTAACTAGTCCGGAGTGGGCCCAGCATCAAAATTTCTTTCAAACCCTTGTGGGGGCCTCTTAATATATTAACAAATTTTCCTCACATATGTTGGGACCCCGTACCATTGATACGGCGGTAGCTACGCCTCTGAGAACAAGACATCATATTCATTATATATGTTTTACAATTACAATGAGTACAATGAAAAGTTCAGGAAAAAAATTATAAAATTTTCAATAATTACCGTATATTCCCGTGAATAAATCAAAAATTTTTGGAATTTCTTGAAGGGTAAGTAAGAGGGTCGGCTTGTATACAGATCAATTAATCTCAGAAAAAAACATTTTGAAATAACCAATTTTAATCTTTTTTTTTTCGATTGGAACTTTTATTAGAAAAGAAGAAAAAGCAATATAAATCCTTCCCAGCCAGAGTCAGAAACTGAGTTTCTGAATGCTTACAATATTCACGTTCACCGGATCACCACATGTTTTTCCTCCAAAGCATGAAACAGGTCGATGATCACATGCCGTATACGAATTTCTCTTACACTCATTTTCCAAAATATTACACAAGATAGCAAATAAAAGAAAAGATATGAGCTTCACACAGATAGGATTACCAAAAATAAAAATATGACCATTGCCATTTTGCTTTACTGTTATTTGATTGGAATATATTCCCCGTTTTACCCGTTTCGCAACATTTTCTCCTTTAAAAACATATGCTTGAAAATTACAGGAAATTATTTTTAATTCGGCTTATAGGAGATATTCGAATTTTGGGTAAATTTTTTTAAAAAAGTGTCTTCTTGGCTTATACACGGAACAGCTTACATTTGGAAATATACGGTATACGAAATATTTTTCTTGAAATGTGTCCAGATATAAATATTTAATAGTACTTATTGTAATCTGTGTATGCTTACTTCATAAAAATGAAAGTGGGAAGGAATCAGTCTTATTGCGTTTAGATATCCATTGCATATATCAGGAATTCTTAACCCCAGAGACGGGAAGCTATTTTGTGCACCCGTGTGACTGTCCGTTATATACTATATGAGGGGTGGCGAACCTTTATGGAACCTTAATGGAACCCTTATGCCATTTTTTCTAAAGAAGTGTATAACGAGGTATAGACGTGCCGTCAAATTATTATTTTTATTTTTTGATTATTGGAAAAATAATAAAACTAAATACTAATAACTCAAAACTCTTTATTTACAACGAAAAAATTACTTTTTGTACTGTATAGTAGTAAATGTTACTATATATAGTTGTAAGTAACATTAGTGTGACTTCTGTTGTTGCAGATTGGATGACAAATAACTTATATTACGATTGTAAAATGCTACTTTTAGTAAAATGCATACTGGATTGGAGTCATCTGCCAGGTGGTTTCTAACCAATTAATTATTTTTGCTGTGGTTGACAAGGGGATTTGTGATTTGTTTTAGAATGCCGTTTTACAGACGATGTTCTGCGTATCACTGTTCCAGAACATAAAACACACACCACTTTGTCGCCTTTACTAATAATGCCATGTTTATAGATTCACTAAGTTTGAAATTTTCTGTTACACTTACTATCTCGCACTTTTGCTGAACTAGCCATATTAAATAAGAGTTAAAAATCGTAAATATAACACAAATAAACTTTAAAATACAGTTGTGTCAACAAAATTGACTATGCTACCATTTAGTGTAGGATATTGTTTATGATTGCAATAAAATAAAGAAATATTAAGAATCGTAATATATTTTTTTGTACTGCGCCCACTAGCAATATCCTTTTTCTAGCTCTGAGGGGGCTCTGTATCAAAATTCCTTTAGGGCCTTTTTTTAGGTATGGGAACCCTGTTAGTGAGACTGTAGTTACACATGTTGGGACACCTGTAGCTTGGGGGCCCCGAATCATTGATACGGCGGTAGCTACGCCCCTGAAACCCTAGTATATATAAACAAATTATATAATAAACTTCTAAAGGGCCATTTGCAAGAAAAGGATATGTATAGAAAATATGTATTGAATTTGGAAATCTGACGAAAGCCATGATTAACTTCTATCAAGATGAAAGATCGTAAGAAATCATTTTTATAACATTTTAATTTATAAATGATTTCTAATGAAAAGAAGATAGAGAAAAAGATAAAAATTGCTATAGCAGATATTAATTACCTCTGCAAAGCGTATTAAGGCAGCATGATTTTTACAATCATCTGAGAGTATTAATAATGTTCTTCACTGGCGCGACTCTGGCCTTCCTCAGAATGCCATTCCATGCCTTCCTGGCCTTGGCTAAGGTATTCCAATTTGTCCTTTTATTAGTTTTCAAGTCTTTTTTCAGTCAGTCAATGCACCGAATTTTTGGTCTCTCTCTCTCTCTCTCTTTCGAATACCACATGGAACTAGAAGAACTAGAAGCTGACATGATCTTAATATGACTTTATTAAGATCTTAAACTTAAACCTTTAACAGATTAGGTAATAATAATATATGTGAGAGAATCTACGGTGGTTAAACACACAATATATATAATACCGAATAACGTAACCCGGACCACTATCAATAACTAACTCGCCTAAGCTCGATTCCAATACTATCACAGATCCGAATATTAAATAGTCACTCCTACCTTAATGTCGAATGAAGTAGCGATCAATCTGATCCTAGTTGAAGTTGCTGTTCACTGGAGTGCAATGGTATGCACCTTGACCTAAGGGTTCTCTGTCACTGGTAACCTCTGTTGGCTGTCACTTAACCTTTCAAAAACTCTTCACACTTGAATCACGGACTATCATAACATTCCCCAAGTTGCCACACCACTTACTCTAACTTCTGATATTTAAAAGCTTCCTAATTTACATCTTTCATTCAAGCTTTACTTCTTGGTTTGGCTGGAAAAGAGTTGCCATTCATTCTGGCCCCAAAGAACCCAAAAGGACATTTTAATGAAAAGACGCGTGAGCCTGTCACAAACTTACTGATTTTTACTCACACTGCGATGTATTCGTCACCGAATTCCAAAGCCAACTGGTGAGAGATGAGATGTTTCTGTGTGGCGTTTGTAGGAAGTGAATGTTGAAAGTAGCTTAGACAGACAAAATTGTCTCATCCACAATGTCCAGGGTGTTTCAAAACCTATAAAACGTAAATGAAACATGCTAAACCACCTATCTTTACTTTTACACCCCTTTTAAATATCGTCTGCTTGGCTGGTATTTTTGGTATTTTGTTCATTCCCAGAAAGGAAATCTTCTCGTGTTAAACGGTTTTCGTTTCGTGTTAAGAGAAAAAAATGCATGAAAATACTTAGTAGTTTATTGAGACTGTTGTATTACTTCGTGTTAACCGATATTCCGTCTCAAGCGCTTTCGCGTTAAACGTGTTTCCCTGTATTATATTAGACCAAGTTATTCGCTTTCAAAATGTGCGATGGTCATTCCTTCAACGGTGAAAAGCCTGAGTAGCTGTCGGCAGCCACAAATTTTTAATAGTTGTTGTAATGGAGGATTTAAGTATATTTTGTTGAATAAAAGATTTTTTAAAATTTCATTGGTATCCTTTCTTTCGCCTCTTTCTCACTTGTTTCTCATTATTCTATAATGAACATCATGTATCACCCTCTAGCGCAGGGATGGAGAACTAATGGCACGCGTGTCATTGATGGCACGCGACACAATATTTCGGGCACTCCACCAATCAAAACGGTTTGCATTTTAATTCAAAGTAACAAAGCTCAGTATGAAGTATTATGAACAAACGCGAGTGATCGGTTGCAGTTTTCAGCGAGATTTTCTCTTTCAAAGAATTCTCGAAAACGCTCAAGTTTTTTATGTACCCTGATGTGATTTCATTTAATAAACTGAACTTGTCCCATTTCCATTGGTTTTAAATTGAAAAATTTGAAATGCAACTCTGATTGATTTCCAGTCTAATTCAATATGGATTCAAAAATTTGTTGAGAAAAAGGAGAAAGGTGAAATTGATTGAAACAGAAATATTAACAATCAATATAAGTAAAAATGCTAGTAATGAAATTTTAGAAACATGGAATTCTCGATTTTAGACACATTTAACTGAAGAATCTGGACCATGCTATTTTAACCATATTTTCATCTACCTACGTCTGCGAGTCATTATTTTCAGAGATGAAAAACATTAAAGACTCGCTTAGAAATCGTTCGGCAGATGACTCCAATTCAGAATGCGTTCTTCTAAAAGTAACATCTTACAATCCTAATATGTTATTTTTCTTCTATAATCTGCAACAGCATAAATCACACTAATGTTACCTTAATTTGAGTCACACGTATAACTAAAACACTTACTACTATAAAGTACAAAATATAGTTTTTCGCAGTAAATAAAGAGTTTTGAGTTATTAGTATTTAGTTTTGTAATTTTCCCAATAATCACAAGTCAAAATTATTTTTCAGCACATCTATACCTTATTAAATGTTTCTTTAGACAAAAGGACACGTTGATCCATAAAGGTTCGCCATCCCTGCTCTAGGTGGCCGCGGTAGCCGAGTGGTATAGGTATCGGACCGTGGCTTGCCTTATCACGAGTTCAAGCTCAGTACCGCTAAAGACCCGCCGTGTAGGGCAGCGATGCACATTAAATCTGTCGAGAGCTGAAACGTCCTCCCGTTGATGTGGTGTGGACTTCCGTCTAATTGAAGGCTTGTTGTTTTATGCGAAACACGCAAAGGTGTTAGGTGAAATGCGTGTATACATTCCAAAGTCTTTAAGAAATGACATCTTACGCGAATTCCACGACAAGCCAATCGCGCAGGTCATTTCGGCAGATTTAAAACTTATCATAAAATACGGAACGTTTGTTATTTCCCGTATATGAGAAAATTTATTGATCAATATGTTTCTACATGCCATATGTGCCAAGTTAATAATTATAAAAACGCGTTACCAGCTGGTCGATTAAATCCGATTGTATCAAATTATCCAAATGAGATAGTTACGTTAATTTTTAGGTCCCTATCCCCATCGGAGTGAGACGTAATCGATATGTTTTAGTAAAACCCATCATTTCAGCAAATGGGCGAAATTTTACCTCTTAAAAGGCCTCGTCTCGTATAAAGGGATATTTTTTTATAATTTTATATCCGGGTTTTGGGCCCAATAAAAATTTTGGATAACGGTCCCCCAAATTTTTAGCCCAAATTTTTGAACATTTAAGTGAAAGATCAGGGATAAGGCAGTGAAGACTGTTTCATATAGACCTCAGGCAAAAAGAACCGGGAACGCAAATCGCGATCGGTAAAATGATTGCAAATTATGAAAAAATGATCAACAAAATTGGGGACCAATTTTACGTAAAGGTTTCCCCTCGTTTATTCGTACGGCAGGAATAAAACAAAAAAAAAAACCCCCTGGGGAATTTTTTTTTTGGGTCAAAAGTTGTTTCCCCCCTTTTAAAAAAATTAGTAATGGTTGTGGAGGAACTGAATTTGCAGAAAGAAATATTAAAAAACTTTTTTGATGAACCCAGACGAAAAAAAAAAACAAAAACATGAAAGATGGGGAAAATTTTAAATAATAGACGCAGGGGGATGCAAATTAAGGTAGATGACGGGGGTTTTGGGGAAAAACCCCCCTTAAGTTCAGCAGCGGAAAAAATATGTTCCAAATTTAAACAAAAATTTGAAGGTCCGATAGAGTTTTAAAAGGGAAAAAAATAAAATAATATTTTTAATAGGGGAGGTCGGGAAAAAAGGTTAAATCAATGTTGATCGGGTAAGAATAAAAACCCTTGGGAAATATGACGAGATTGAGTTGGGAACAGGTCGCCCCGGATAGTTTTAAAAGTTCACGTCGGGAAACAGTAGTTTGGAAAACGTACATCAAAGATCAAATGACGCAATATGGTAAGAAGAAAGGGTCTGGGGAAAAGGTGATTTAAAGGGGGAAAAGGGATAAATCCCCAAGTAAAAATCAATGTGAGAAACCCCGGTTTAGGGCCGAAAACGAGGATCACTTACCCAGATCACTACCTAGCTTTTTTTCCCAAAAAAGACAAAAATTAAAAAAAAAAGCGTAAAATAGTAGGAGATAAACGGTCGCATGGATCTTGGTCAAGGGGCCCCCAAAAAGAAAGTGGCAAGAAACGGGACCCAAAAAAAAATAAAAAAAAGACCATTGTCATCAGATAATATTTATATAAGTAGGAAGAAGAACCGGTGGAAGCAGTTGTGGTTCAAGATAGTGCTTGCTAAACCTGAAAACCCCGAAAAAACAGGACCAGAGTCCCGACCCCAATGGAGGAAATCAAGTCAACCCGGGAAAAAGCCGAAGAAAACTACAGACCCCACATCAGGCAACATAGGGAATAAAAAGGGGCACCCGAGGAATGAGAAGAGGACCCGAAAAGTAATAACACTTTGTCAGGGAAAGCCCTAGTAGGAGACAAGCCAAAAAAAATCGGGGGTAAAGCCCCTAAATTTCCCAAAAATTGAAACCAAGGCTCAAAATCTTTTTTGTAATCTCCAATGGATGGAAAAGAATGGAAGACATGCAGGGTTTTATATAATTTAAGTGGAATTAAAAATTTAAAAGTTAAGTTGGGTTAAAGGGGATGGGGCCCCCGTTTTTTTTTCCCTCCAAGTCAAGGGTTGGTTTTTTTTCCTTTTCCCTTTCCCCTCAGATGAGGATACCAACATATTAAAAAAAGGGGGAATCTACCATGATTAAAATTCAAAACTGTTAATGTTGGTCTAGTTAATTGGGTAAAATTTTTTTTGTGGCTGTCAAGGTTCAAATTAAGGAGGAATATTAAATTTAAAATTTTTTTAAAATGAATAATGAAAATTAAAATTTTAAATTAAATATTGGGAAAATTAAAAGAAAAAAGAGGGGTTCAAGGTTAAAAAATTTAAAAAAAAACTTAGAAAGTGAGGACATTAAAAAATAAAAAAATTTTGGCAGTAATTTCTTGGGGCCATTTAGACCCCCGCATAAATCACGTTTTGCTTTTGGGGGGGTTGGATTTTTTCACGCGTCCTTTCTGTAACATAACCTCTTTGGGGTTTTTTGACGGCCAAGATTAAAGGCAAAAACTTTTTCCAACCCAAATCCCAAAAAGTGGGAAAAAGAAAGTATAGATGCAAATAAGATAGCCTTTAAAAGGGCAAAAAGTTTTTTGTGCGGGATGGCAATTTAGAGAAAGTTCAGTTTGGAAAAGGGAGAAGTGTAATTTGACGGCCCCCCAAGACCCCCGGATATCTAGCCATTACTACAAGGTGCATACTATTGCACGCGAGCCCAACAGCCTATCTGAAGGTGATTGAACCGTTGCGGAAATTCAAGGTAAGACAGATTATTTGAAATCAGTATTCGTAATATTATTAGGATTGAGAGTAGGCGGATAATATAATTATTTAGATAAGTGATCCAATTGCGCGATCTGTTTTAGCTACGGCTACGTGTTTTGGTTTATTCTCAATATAAGTTTGTTCAATATATAAGAAATTTAAGTTAAACTCTTAATAAAGTCATATTAAGAATTCTAAAATGTCTCTTTATTTTGAGAATCCCACACCTCTAATTCACGCTGACCAAAAGATATGGTCGACAAAGATCGACCATATCACAATAGGGCCATTTTTAATCATCCCAACGCCCTAAACACTTCAAATTGTTACACCTCCACCCAACTATTTCCAAATCCTCCCCTCCTCCTTTAGTTCTCATTTTGCCAGTTTTGGTTCCGGGGTCCTTTAACTCTTTTATTTTTCCTTTATCTTTATTTTTTCTCTTTCGAGAGTTTCCATCATCCACCATCTGTGAACCCACAGTTCCCAGACTGGAAATCGTAAGGAAAGGATAATGGCATGGTTTGGCCACTCTTGTGCATTTTTTACCTTATGGTATCATGTACCCTTTTGAAAATTAGTTTTGCAAATTAATGAAAACGTTTTCAATTACAGTATAGAGTATGCATTATTGTATTAACTGTTTTCAACTAGTTATCTTTTTTTTCACTCATTTCTTTACTATCTTTTACTTTTAGAGTCACTCTCATTGTATTTGTACAACAAAAGTTTACTTCAAGCTTTGATCATTGCAAAATGACATCATCACAATCCATTTACATTGTAATATCGTTTTGAGTACACAGCAACTTTAAACTTCTAAGCTTTTCATTTTTCATAGCACATCTCATTTCAGTCTTTACTCTCTTAAGGACAGAAACTCTTCTCTCTGTTATATAGTTTGCCACAGGAAGAGTCAAGTTAATTCTCATTGCGATTTCCAAAGTTGAGAAGGTACTGTGACGTTGTGAGTATATAACAGGCCAAAAATTTATCACAGCCTGATTTTGAAATAAAAGAATTATTTATTTGCTCCACAAGTTACTATAATTGAAGCAATAAAGTTCAGTCTTAATGTCAAGCCGGTGCATTCAGTCTATATCATGGGAGTTCTATCACATCACTCCTTTGTCCGAAGGGCACTTGTTCATCTCTCTAACATTGTTTCAGTCCTCCAACGCCACCGGTGTTCAAGGACTCTCCTTCGGTCTCCGAGTCTGATCCCGGCTGGTCTCCGCTCTCTCCAAGTGTCTCTCCAGATCTCTCTTTTTCTACCAGGGCCCTCCTCTCGTCTCCTAAAAAAACCCTTTTAAACACCAGGGGAGGGTCCACACCACGCCCCTCATCCTCATCATTGGCAGGCCACAAAAGTCTGCCCTTGTCCCTGGGCCTCATTAGTGTCCTATTTGTGCGGAACACACAAATACACTCCAGGCCAGTGGGGAATGTAAAGGCGCCAGTATTCCCGTGAAACATCTGGACATTTTCTTCACCACATCTTCTTTGTTCCTTAAACCATTCTCTTGACATCTGCCGAGGCGACAGTGTTCTTCTTAGACAGGCTTCACCCATTGTCAATGGTTCCGGCTCTCCTTTGATCATTATGACCTAAAGTCGGGGTGTCGGCGCTTCTCCGAGGTCAAACAATAAACAATTACCCCACGGCCATGTGCACTGGTCACTTAGACATCTGTTCTGAGCCATAAAACGGCGTGAATAGAAGGGTGGGGTTCGCCCCAAATCGAGGACGTCACAGTACTTCCCAACTTGTTTTCCGTGATGTAGGAAGTGATTCCTCTTGTAGTTGTTATTTTTTCAACCTTCATATATATTTTGAAGTGTTGTCACTTATGCACTAACTGCTCTTCATCGATGTTTTAAGGATAGCTTTGAGCTAAGTATTTCGACTATTTTATTATGAAGATTTCTGAATATCTAGAATCTTGTGTTGAGAATTTTCATAGCAATCCCTTCTTTTATTTAACTGTGTTACAAAATTGTCTCTGCGCACTCAAATATTAATGTTGACTCATCATCGGTCAGGCCCACTTCACTACTCACTCTTTCGCTCTGCGCACACACACACATACGAACACAACACCAACACATACATGACGCGCTGAAAAGTGATAAGTTCGCTGTAATTTTAATCACTTTCCTTTTTTCACCCTCCAATTTTTTGTACTTCCAGTTCTTTTGCACCTTAACCACTTGCCTATGCGGAAAAGTGGCCCTGTCTGTACACTTAGGTACACCCTGCAAATATGTAATCCTTAATCATGCATCAAAATGCTATAAACGTTTTCTCTACGTTCTAAACAATAAGTAGTAGTATAACAAGACAGTATAAGTCAGGGGTGGCGAACCTTTATGGATCAACGTGCCATTTTTTCTAAAGAAGTGCTTAAGGTATCCGACAACGTTCGGAACCATGATTTTAAAAAAGCGCATAAATGTATAATTTTCATGATGTTTAGTGTCACTTAGATTAGAGTACACGTATAAAATTGTTTTAAGGACATTATGACAAAAAATTATTTAAATACAAATTTTGGCAAAAATTAACAGAAAAACCCTTTTTTTCCAAATGTTTTCTTATAAAGTTTATTGTAATATTTTTGCCTGTATATAGCTCAGACCTCTTTCAGAGGCTCAACTATTTTTGAAAATTCACATTATTTTCAGAATTAAACCATTTGAAATAATTATCGGCGTATTTTTTTAAAATTTCTCCTGTTTTCGTAAAACATGGATAAAAACCCACTTCCAAGTTATGCGTTTCAAAAATTTAGTTGAGCCTCTGTACAGATCTAAACTATATATAGACAAAATATTAATACAATAGAAGCATTTTCAAAAGAACATTTGGGAAAAAGTTTATTCTAAGTTACCTTCTAAAAATATTTAACTTAAATAATTTTTTATTGTAATACTATTCTTAACCCAATTTTTATATACATTGTTAATCTAAGTTATGCTAAATATCACAAATATTATCCATTTACACGCTTTTAAAATATTCCGCAATCAAATCCCTTTAAATAGGTCGGCCCCAAAAAATTTTATTTTTATTAAAATAATAAAACAAATCAAAAAAAAACGTTTTACCAAAAATTTTTGCACTGAATTTAAAAATGATTATAGGGGTTTTTAAATTAAATAAATTTTGATTTATTTTGCAAATGAAAAATAATTTTTTGTTTAAATTTTTTTGATAATAATAAATTTTGGGCACCCCAAAAAAGGTTTCTAAGAAAATTTTTTTTTGGGGGGCCCAATTTTTTACAAAAAAATTTTGGTTTTTGTTTAAAAGGTTTTTAAGGGGTTTTTTGTTACCATGTTTGAAAATAAAAATACAGTTGCCCCCTTTTAATTTAAATTTTTTGGTCCCCAAATTTTAAAATTTTGTTTACACTTTTCTTTTTTTTTTTTTTTTTTTTTTAAAAAAAACCCCAAAAATCAATATAATACAGAAAAACTTTAAAATACAGTTGCGTCAATGAAATTGACTATGCTATGCGTAGACAAAATTTACATCATAAGCAACCGTAATCTGCGATGTAACTAAGGCAAGACAATAACAAACGAGTGTTTCCGCCCCGGGCTGATCACTGCATTTGCTCGTAATACTCATAGTGAACTTTTATTTTGAAATAAAATGAAACTTTTTTTATCCTGGGGTGCCCAAAAATATTGTGTTGCATGCCAATGGTTCGCCATCCCTGGTATAGGTTAAAGGTAATAATATTATTTAAGATATCCTCGCGACTAGGGCCACAATAATATTTTAAGGTATCCGACTAAGTTCGGAACCATGATTTTAAAAAAGCGCATAAATGTGTAATTTTCATGATATTTAGTGTCACTTAGATTAGAATCAGTAAAAAATTGTTTTAAAACATTATGAAAAAAAATTTTTTAAATACAATATTTTAAAAATTAACTTAGAATAACCTTTTTTCCAAATGTTCTCCTTTTGTAAGAAATGCTTTTATTGTATTAATATTTTGCCTGTATATAGCTCAGACCTCTGTATATATATTTGTATCTCTCAGACAATATCTTTTCACTATCGACATTAGTGTCATCCTCTTCGATAACTGGACCGGGGTCTTCTGAATGTTGATAGGTTTGTGGGTAAAAAATTTTAAGAAAATTTACTATGAACTTGATCAAATTTGAATTGTTTAGTCTCTTTCTTCCTTTCATTCTTCTGTGCGATTAGTTGTTTTTATTCGTTATTATGAGTTATTTTTTTATGAGTATATATAGAATGCGATGAATTTTGGGGCCCCAAAGAAAAAGCAAGGGGGAATAACTAACTCCCAAAAGAAAAATATCAAATTTACCCTTTTCTTCACAACTACAAACTTGTTTTCACAGATACGAATTTTAGACTACGAATTCTGTGTGTGGGTAGTATCACTGAACTATAATAGAGTAGTTTTGGCCCACTTCCGGATGACAAATTTTTTATCCCCCCCTTTTGGTTTTTAAGCAACTTTATACCCCAATTTGTTTAAATTTCACGCGTTGGGGGAGACATAAAACAAAACGTGTGCTATTTTTGCGTTTACGATCCAACATATAGTGGAACCCAAAAAAAACTGGTAAAAACCGAAAACCGGGATTTAAAACTTGGAATACCCATTAAAAAAAAAATGGCTCAAAATACTGGTTTGATATCCCCGGGATACCGGTATTGCAATCCCAAACTTCCCGGGGGTGTTTTTTGGTTTTCATAAAAAAAAAAAAGCTGCTTAAGGGGCACAAGACGGTTTCAAACAGATTCCTAAATGGAATATTTTCAATAAATTTCAAAAATTTTTTCCCCTTTCAAAATTTATAATTTTTTTCTATTAAAAATTTTTATTTTTCATGAACTTCAAATTTAAAAAAAAAACTTTGACTAAGGTATTTATTTGTATATCATTTATTTAAAGATTAATACAACATGAATTTTTGATTAAACATTTGTTTAGCATTAAATGACAAAATACCCAAAGTCTGGTCTGGTGGGTTTAAATTTCTGGCTCTAGGACATGTTGTGTCAAACGCAAGGCTCCCACACATATTTGAAGGTACTACGATAGTTTTACCCTATTAAGATAAAAGTATTAACAAATATTTTATTGTATTTGCCTTTTCATAAAAAAGCGGACTATAAAAATAATATATTTAGTTTTAAAAAAGTCTCCTGTTAATATACATGCATATATTTATGTAAAATAAATAAATTTCACATATATATTTATGTAAAATAAATAAATTAATAATGCATTGTTTTTAAAGACGGATTGCTGGATTTAAAAAAGGCAATTTTTAATGTCAATGAAATTATTTTGTATATACGTATCTATAGCTAAAATTAAGAGTAGATGGTTAGTAAAATTTCATTTTTGCATTAAACCGAAATATTAACTGATGCTAAAATATTTTAAATAAGACAACTTCCACTTCCAGAACGAGACATGCACATATCCTTCATTACTGTTCCCAGTTTTGAAAATAAAATGCGGTTCATTTGTCTCGTTTATTGAATTTTTTTTTAATCATTATGTTAACATAACATATGTGTCAATATAAAATATGTGTTTTTAGATATATTTTTTCTCGCTCTTCCTTTTTATGCATCAAGATAAATTAAATAATATTATGTTGCAATGATGAATAAAATATATTCTTATAAGTAATTGTGTTATTGCTGATCGAAGTATCGAAAAAAAATTTTTAAAAATTCTTTCGGAATATTTAAAGTTTGTGAATTAGGTCAATAATAGAGGTTAGTTATTTCAATGTTTACTTTCTTTTTTAATTTAAAGAGAGATAAATGAAGAAGAATTATGAATTTTTTTTTTTTCAAATAAGATTGTATGTGTTAACATTTAAATGTTATCGAAAATATTCCGAAATGAATTTTTGGGAAAAAAAAGACAGAATTTTATGGAATGGAAATGAAATATGTGGGGGTTTTTTTTTTTTATAATAACCATAAAAAATACTCTAAATTACAAAAAACGTAAGATTGTTGTGCAAATTTAAAGGAAAGGGGAAAAAATTGTACTATTGACGGGGAAAAAAGTACAATCGAAAGAAAAGGATGGCGCCATACGTTGAGATAATGATTTTTTTTAAAGGCATTTTAAATCGGCTAAATTTGATTCATTTTTTCGCCAAAAAAATCAAAAAACCACAGTTCCCCGGGGGCCGGGGTTCCAAACCCCATAGCGGGGGGGCTCACGCGCTTTTCTTTAAAAAACCCTTTGGGGTTTTTTGGGGGCCAAGAAATGGCAATCTTTCCAACCAAAAACCCCAAGAAGGGAATGTGAAAAGAAATGAAAAAGATAGTTTTTGCGAAGTTTCAGTAAGAGGGACGGCAATTTGGGGAATTTTTGGTGAGAGATTGAAAAAGTTGAATTTTTACAGCCCCCGGAAGTTACCTGAAACCCAGCTTTCTCAAGGTGGATACCTTTCACGCGCGCCCCAGAGTTTCCATATGATATCGAATCTTTTGGTTGATTGGAGGGGCTGATTTTTATAAGGACTTTTAAAATTGAAGGGATAGGCGGATTGAATAATTATTTAAAAAGGGTCTGCGCATTCGGTTTAATATTTTTTGGTTTTTTTTTTCATTCTAGATTCTCGCTTTTTAAAATTTTATCTAAATTGTTAACATTTGTTCTATTTTAATAAAGTTTTAAGAATTTAAAATTTATTCCCTTTGAAAACCCTACACCTCTACCCCTCAGCGGCAATCAAAGAAATGTCCCCAAAAGGGGGTTCACGCGGGATTCAAACCGATTTTCCGGGGCTATAAATTTCGATCCGCCATTTAAGGGGGCCCTTCAGATTTTGGGCGCCCCAGGCCCGAAATGGTTTTAAATGGATGTCAGTAAATGCAAGGATTACAAAACACGTATTCCTCACTATTTAGGGCAGCATTTTCAAAATTAAATATGTACTATTTTAGCCAAATCTATTAGAAAGAGATAATACGTTTGTTAAAAAAATAAAAATTTTTAAAAAAGTTTTAAATTTTAAAAAAATAAAAACTTTTTAAAAAAAGTTTTTTTTAAAATCATTCTATATATTGCTTGTCCCCGAGATTTACGAAAAGTATTTACTTAATTTAAAAATTTTTAAAAATTAAAACAACGATCGTTATTTAAATTGCTTGTTTCCACGGAAACCCCCAAAAAACAAAAAAATTTGAATCGTTATAAGTTGATAAAAAAGTTTTAAAAAAAAAAGTTTATTTTTTTTTTTAGAGCAAAAAAAAAAGCTTGTTTTAAATTTATTTTAATTTTTAATTTTTTTTTTTTTTAATTTTTTTTTTAATTTTTAGTTATTGCGGACAGGTTTTCAGTCTATTCATCTTTTTCCCGTATCAAATGAAAAGTCGTTTCCCCGGGTTTAAATTTTTAAAGGTTGGGCCCAGGGTATTTAATCTTTTTCCCGCCAGGCCACGCAAAAATAAATATTTCACCGCCGCAAAAAGAGGATAATGGGGGAGGGATAAAAACCCGGCCAAAAACAACACTAAACAAGCAAAATTAATGAAAATAAAAACCTTTTTTTTCTTTTTAAATATATATTAAAAACGAAAAACACAATTTTTTAAATGGGGAATTTTAAACCAATTTTTTAAAAATTTTTGAATTTGATAATACTATTTACAAACGAAAAAAATTTCTGGGATTATTTAAAAATAACGAAGTTTTTAAATATTTTTTAAAAAATTAGTATTTTTGAAAAAAAGTAGAAAAAAAAAAGTCGGTATTTTATTTTAAATGACGTTTTTAAAATTTTTTTGAACTTTTTTATGCAAAAATCGATTCATAAAAAGAAAAAAATTTATAGAACGATTAAGAAATAATTTTTGGGGAAAATTTTTTTAGAAAAATCATAAAAAAAAAATACATTATTTTTTAAAAAAATTAACGTATAGAGACGAAATAAAGATTTTTCCGATTATGTAATTTTTTTTGTTCAGTTTGAAAAGAATAAGACGGTTTTTTAAAAGGGCCAAAAAACGGAACCTTCGCTTAATCCGATAAGATGCTGTAGAAAAAAAGCTATTTGTAGAGGGTTTTTAAATTTTATTTTTAACGATTGGATATCAACTATAAATGGTCCAGTTTGTCATCCAAACTAAAAAGTGGGCCCCAGCTCAACGGTTGAAGACATCAGCTTTAAACTGAGTTGCAAGATTCCACCCGAACATTTTCATTGCAAGTTAAATAAAAAGAAGCAAAAAAAAAAAGGTAAATTTAAATTTTATCAAGAGAAATAATTTTCAAGGGAAAAATTAAAATATTTAAATTAAAAACTTGTAACGGGGAATGAACTGAAATTTCACAAATTGCTTAACCCCCAGGTACGAGGGCTCGAAGAAATGGGAAAGAAAGGGAGGTAAGAATTTTTTAAGATATCTTTTTAACAATTGGGGTACGGAATATAAAGAATAAAACATACTTGTTACCAAACTAAACGGGTCAAAATTTTTGCTCAACGGGAAAATAGTTCAAACTTTTAGTTTCAAGATTTTACCCGAACAAATTTCTTTAATTTAAAATCTTTTAACTAATTGCGATATCGTAGTATAAATAAACAAAAAGCATTGTCATCCAAAAAACGGGATACAAAATTTCAGCTCAATTTGAAGACATCAGAATCAAAAAATTTAGTTGCAAGATTCCACCCGAACATTTTCCCTTGCGTTAAATAAAAGCTTGAAAACAGGAAAAACGTGAAATTTAAATTTGATCAAGAAAAAAAAATTTTCGAAGGAAAAATTAAAGGATTTAAAAAATTTAAAAACCGAGCACCGGGGAAAGAACTTTGCAAATTTATTGAAGCAGCTTCTAACCACTAGGCTACGAGGCTATGGGAAAAGGGGAAAGTAAGTTTTTAAAGATGGGTAAGAATTTTAATTTATACTTTTTAAATAAGGGTATGGGAAAATAAAGAATCAAAAAATACATTGTCATCCAAACTAAACGTGTATACAAAATTTGTTCAATGGTGAAGACATGTTCAAAAAATTTAGTTGCAAGATTCCACCCGAACATTTTACATTGCAAGTTAAATAAAAAACTTGAAAAAAACGAAGTATTGTACTATAATTTGACTTACACCAAATATGATAACACAAAAAAAATAAAGTTTGTTATTAGATGTGTGAGCACTACGATGGTAATGGGTTTTAGAATTTTTTAGGGGTTTTTTTGGAACACACACACAAGAGAAAAAATTTTAAATATAATTTTTATTTAACCAAAAGAAAAATT
>BMAV01027625.1:0-15738 GCA_019973955.1 Trichonephila inaurata madagascariensis
CCTTTTTGAACACGTTGATTTGGTACTATTTAATGGAAACCTAAAAATGAAAGGAATTTCTCCTTTAAAACGTGATAAAGGTGAATTTCATGAAGGCTCAGCAGAGAAATTACCGAATGTCGTCGACAAAATGACAAAAGATTCAAAACTAAAATCCTTGCCTTTTAGCTCCGAATACTTTGAAGGTTCGCCTTATTTAAATGTATGACATCATGTGTAAATTGAAATTAATACTGCAGGCAAATTTACTGAAAGACTTCAAACGGAATTATGGTCTTTCATTTCTTTTTCAAAAAGTGTTCTCCGGTGGCCTTTATTAGTAAAAAGAGTACTGGAGAATCCTACGAAAATTGGACGGCGTTGAAAATTTTGCTGAACCAAAACTGAATTTACGTTTACACGCTTTAGTTAAATTAAAATTTTCATCGACTAAAAGCCACAGGGTTATTGGAGACAAGATTTTGTAATTCTAAGCCAGGTAAAACTGCAAAGGATAACAGCAGTTCTCTACATGCACACTACTTTGAACTCTAGCTGATTTAATATATATATATGCCAATACTATTTTCTCTATTTATACATCTAAGTTATACATTTTCGCATTAGAACACAAGAAATATTGATACATGATATATCCTAATCCTAATATATATTATATAAACGCGAAAGTTTGTGAGGATGTTTAGTCGTCTTTCACGCAAAAACAACTGAATGGATTTTAATGAAACTTTACAATAATATAGCTTATAAATCAGAATAACACATAGGCTATAATTTATAGATATCGTGTGAAGTGTCCCAAATATAACGATGATTGTCAAGTAAGTATGAAACAATTCTGCCATCTTCAAAAAAGCCCGCGACAGCACATATCTATCTTTTATGTATAAGTCATTATTGCCAAAATAACGAACCATAAATATAATAAAAATTGATAATTGCACGTTGTAATGCACGTTTGTTAGTAACAAATTCATCCTTATTTCAAAATAAATACTTTTATCGCTTCTGGTATTTAAAGTAGATAAACTTTGTCTTTCACACTACATCATTTGGACAGATTTTCAAAATTTGTTTGTGGTTTGTAGTTAATTATAACGCTATAGTTTTAATTGAATAAGCAGGTATTGTATTTTTTATGTATAAAAATAATAACTGCCGGACTGTATTTTTTGAAAGTGTAGAAAAAGCAAATTCGTATGACTATGTGACTATGGGTTTATGCGGCTATGGGACTCTTATCTTCTCACGAACCTCACGACGCAGAAATTAGCTGAAGGTACCAAAAGATTGGGAATGATCCGAGAAATCCGTTTTGACCATTCATATTCCGATATTCCAATTAGGTAAAAAGATATCAATTAAAAAACCTTAAAACGCATAATTAGTGCCATTTTTCCCCGTCAGGGGCCAAGTTCAAATTCTCGGAACTTCTTTTTTTTTCAGAAGTTTTTAAAACGCGCGATCTAATTTTTTTGAAAAAGAATATTAGAAGTGCTGATTTTGTGAAGGAAAGGGAAAAATTATAAAAGTAGAGAAAACCCGTGCAACGCCGGGCCATGCAGCTAGTAAATGATATGTTACGTATTACTGTGTTTATAATTATTATTCTAAATTTTTGTAACGTTGCTACTGAACGTTATACAAATTTATAACATGCGTTTTCAAAACGGATCACTTCACGTAAACAAACGTTTCAATAAAAAAAATAATAAAAACATTAATAGTAAATAAAAAGATTTTTAAAAAAATCAACGAGAACGTTTATATTTTGAACGCATTTACATGTGTTTCCAACCATAAAACGCAATTCAAAAGAATTTCCAATATCTTGTTTTCACTAAATAATATGGAATCAAAAGACAAAATTTCTGTTGTTCCCTGAAATTTAATTGTATTAAATAGTTGTTTTCGACATGATATTCTTTTTTTAGTAAAAGAATATATACCTTTAATAGTAAAAGAATATACAACTTTTTACTACTTTTTGGTGTGTTTGAGTTTGCTGTGCAAATATTGATAACTTACATACAAGCATCATCTTTCGCGTAAACAACGAACTATTTTCAAGCAATTTTTAAGTCAAAACTGCAAACACATAACAGCACGAATAAATTTAAATCGATGTTGAATCAAACAGATAGAAATTGTCTTTCTAAAAATAGCTACATAAAATTATACATTAAAGTTTCGAAAGTTTGTTCTGAGAAAACATAATAGTAAATGTATAAAGATAATAAATGTATAGATTTAAAATTTAAAAAATTACAGTATTAGGCAATATGTTACCAATTGTAAATAACATTTACAATCCATACAATGAAAGGTACAATAAATCGCTGCACCCGTATTTCGGAGTTTGATTGGTTTAAATATACATCGTCTGAGAACCATACATATTGATCAAATATCATAATTCAGAACTAGATCAAGCAACGCGTGTGAGCCTGAGCTGGTACCTCATTCTCTTAATTTTAATACCAAGCTGCATGAGAAATTTCAAATCTGTTAGAGCAATTCAGATTCAAAAAATTCAGAACTCGGACTTGCACTCAAAACCATAAAATCATATCACTAAGTAAACGGATTGAAACTAAAATATTTTTAGCAGAGCATTGGAAAATTTGTCTACAATTATATAACTCTGTCTGGTATACAGATATCACACACACAATGAGGGCTGTAAATTAAACAGTGTCAACTTAACTTATAAACTTACAGAACAACGGGCATGCGTAAATAGGATATGGGTGCGGGGTAAAGTGGCTCTGTTCTCGATGGGTGAAGTGCAAAAAACGGCTATCTAGTTAAGAGCTGTTGTGTGGCGTTACAGTGAAGAGTTTCGTTTCAATCGCTTTAAAACGCGTTTTCAAAAGGCGATCTGCAGCCGTGGCTTAAAATCGAGGTTGTCCGTGGCAAAGATGCAACAGAATGTTTTCGAGTATTACTGGAAGCACACGTGGCGAAAATGCTTTACCGTATAGGACGGTTGCACGATGGGTTAAGACGTTTCGTTCGGTCGGAATGAGACTGCGGATTTGCAACGGGCAGGTCCGCCCTTCATTCCTCAATATGAGATTGGCATCCTGAGCAGTCTCCTTTTAATAGACCATTGATGGACTGTCCGGGAATTATCCGTTTAGATTGGTCTTGGCCATCAAGCGATGTGGCATTTAATTTAGAAATGTCTGAACATGAGAAAAATTGCTAAATCTACATCAGCTCACCGAAGTACAGAAATGGGACCGGTATACACTGGCTGGCATCCAGCAGGAGAGATACCACAATGAAGGAGACCCATTTCTGCAGCGTAATGTCCCTATTGGTGAAACGTGGCCAACGAGACTATGACCCTGAGTTAAAGTGCCAAATCAAATGAATGGCGTCACCGAAGTTCGCCACGTCCCCAGAAATTTCGACAGGAACCCAGTCAGGTGCAGGTTAAGTTGATTGTGGCACATCATTAGGAGGGTGTGATTCTTAGGCATGTTGTGCTTGCAGGACAAGATGCCAACGCGGACTTCTATTGCGGATTTCTACAGCACTCTGTGCGTCTACCTATGCGGCGGAAACGTCCACGTTTATTGCAAAATAATCTCCCTATCGTGTTGCTTGACAACGCTCGTTGTCATGCAGCAAACAATGTTACTCTCCTAAAGCGACGGTGGCAGTGGGAAATCTTGGAACACCCTCCCTACTCACCTGGCATGAGTCCTTGTGACTTCTATCTGTTTCCGAAGTTGAAAGAACCTCTCCGAGGACGCCGACTTCATGATATTTCATCTGTACACAGCGCAGTAGGCACTCCGTCGCTGACATTAACAATCAACACCTTATCAATGGTCTCCAACGGCTTCCCGAAATTTGATAAAAGGTTATAAACTTAACTGATGATTACTTAGAAGGAATGTAATGCAATTGTACATGTAAGAGTTCATTAAAAATTGATTTATACTTATGTTGCTATTACTTAATTTACAGCTCTCGTATATAAATAGATAAACATTTGCCTTTTTATACTTCACACAGAAATTGTCTGTAAAATCCAGATTCTGTATTATTTTTCATTTATTTTACGAGCGTCGAACATTAGTGACTAAGCCAATAAGTCATGGAAACTCCAAAACTTTTTAACAATTTCCTCACAACTAGAAATCTAACACAAATTTTCGATAATATTAATAATAATCAAGCAGTTAAAATCAAAGCAGTTAAATTCCGAACTATAAATATATTTTTTTCAAAAAAAACTCCAACAAGGTATTTAAAATTTTTTAATTGTATTACTTGAGCATTAGTTCATAAAAAATAAGCTTAATACTTTTATATTATTATTTTCAAATATGTAATAATAGTATAAACTAAACGAGACTCATCATGTGATTTTATCAGTTACCACTAAATCTACTTACAATAAGAAAAAAAAAAAAAAATTGGAAATTTTTTTTAAAAAATTTAAATTTATTAAAACATATCCTTATATTTGTTCTGTCTTAAACCCAATCTACTTTTCTCTGATCATTTCAAAGGGCTGCGGTAGCCCAGTGGTCAACGTATTGAATCATGGCAGGCATATCCTGAGTTCGAGCCCAGTACCACTAAAGACCCGCCGTGTACGGCAGCGATGCAAGTTAAATCTGTCGAGAGCTGAAACGTCTTCACGTTGGTGTGGTGTGGTAGGTCAGGTGTCGTCCACATCACTTGACCATGGTTCAAAATTACGTGGTCCGTCGCCAAAAGCCCTCGTGTCGCTGAAGAGTGCGGCGTTAATATTCACTCACTGATCATTTCAAATTGGCAGATGCCTATGTGCTACGAATGTTGTCAAATCCTTGGTCAAACTATACATTACTCGTATTCAACTTGAACAAATTATGAAATTATTCAAAAAGTTTCAAGATTTAGTGTTTCTAATACAGATAAACCATTAGGGGCCCGGAACAGCGCGAAGGGGCTCGGATAAACTAAACTTAACCAGATTTTCTGTTAATAAATTTCGATCCGCCAGTGCGAAGGGGGTCCATAGATCTTCTGCGCCCAGGGCCCGAAATGAGCTTAAATCGGCACTGCAATAGATTTTCTTGATGTATTTTAATATGTGTAATATTTTTTTTTTTTAAAAAAAACAATTCTCGCTCCTTCTTAAATATTATTCAATATGTATTGGCTTTAAATTGAAATTAAAAATTGTGTTATATTCACCTCGAGAATTAATTTTACATTGTACCTTTTTGAAATTTTGAGTACTCTCTCTCTAGAAGTCCTAACATTTTTTTTCTGAAAAATTACAACTATTTTAACTCCAAAGATACAAAACAAACTAATATGAGAAAATATATTACTAATTTGAAGTTCATAATCGAAATTGAAAATAATCTCATATGCAAGCCTTCTTTAATATGTTTTATATCCAGCGGCATACACAGAACACTTCCATGGCAAGAACGTAGACAAAAAAACCGAAACGTCATCTGCATGCTAATACTTACTGAGGCAGAGTTGATAATGAGACGAGGCCTTGGGCCCAGATGGCCCATACCTTAAGACGAACGTCCTTGTCTTCAATAAATGTTACATTTCGAAAGTGTTAGACGACTTTTTCTGTAGTTTCAGGGAAAATTTACATAGTAAATGGTGAGACCAATAATCTCTCTTGTGTGTGTTAAGAATTCCCTATCAAATTTCTTATTGTAATCGCCAGAGGCCGTCTAAATGTTTATATAAGTAGAAACTTTGTTTCTTTACTTCCCATTGTACTTCCGAATGTAGCGTTTCGCGCTTTGAAGGCGTGTCCAGGCCTTATAATACTAGATACAATAAATCTATTGAGTTTTTTTGCTTAGAAATGATGTCCATCTATTGATATTTCTCATTTATTATCTGTGTCAAAGGCATCACACATGTGCCGGAAGAAGAGAGAATAAAGAGAAAGAATAAATTCCCCAAACAGATTAGACCTCCCCACCTGATAATTTTCTAAACTTATCGTCGCTGTAACTCACACATTATTTCTTCAAACACTTTAGGGGCCTCTTGTGAGAAAATTTTCCTGTTGCTTCCAGTTCTTTAATCAATTTTGGGAAACGAATTTTTTAAATATATCTCTGCACCACTGATTTCAGGCTAAAATATTTTTTTCAAACTAATCCTTTGTCAACATTTACAAATAATGAAAATATATATTGTGTTAGCTGTGTATATATATTAATAACCACATATTCGATTCATAATTACCAAGACAGTGAGAGAAATTAAATAAATATAGGAAAAAATCAATATATTTCAAGGACTCCACGTGCCTTTCCACGGCACTGCATTTTGAGTATAAATATTTTTATATCATTTATAGCGTTAAGACACGTGTTGCTTGAGAACAAAAACTCTTTAAGGTTAAGGTAATAACCAGTTGAACTAATATATGATGAAATTACCGGGTATTGTTGGTAACATCTTTTATCTCTCTCAATAATTATTATTCTGTATGAGAAGTTTAAAAAATACTTCTTTTTATATTGTTTTCAAGAAATTTGCTCCCCCCCCCCTCTTTATCTCATAAATCCTATATCGTAAGCCGATAATACGCGAATGTACCCAGACTGCACGTCTACACACAGTTTAATTCGGACAGAATGTATATAAGTGCTTTTACCCAGACAAATGTGTATACTTAAGCATTTTTATTGATAAAAATATTTACTTTCACGCTGCAGTATGCATCATACCATAAAGAGTACCTGGAGAAAACATAAATGATTTACGGCTTCGCTCGCAAGTATTATTGTTATCGCAAAACTACTGAGTGGTCTGGAATTTTAATGTCTACTCAGTGGATTTTGACAATTTCATTGACCTTGAAAAATCCTATAATCCTTCAATATATTCAGTCCTAATATGCAATCGTTCGTCTTTCAAGTTTTGAAGTATTATCAGTATGTTATAAGTACAGGTTCTCATACGAGCATGTGGGCAAATGTGAGAGGGAAGAAAATGCCTAATGATACAGATGATATAAGTTTTTATAATATTAAAAGTTGATGTGTGTGTATGTTATATAAAAAATATAATTTTCTAGAAATGATAAAAAATTTCACCGGAAAAACATCACGGTTTTCTTTTTTTTTATTTATTAAAGACACATATTTAATAGTTTTGTTGTTGTTCCTAATGCCACCTGTCCGACGATGTCAGATCGAGGCCCACGAAATACATCGCGGCAAAGGGCCAGATGTACTCCTGTCGCACACAAGGGGGGGTCCTGAGGGTCCGAACCCCCAATGCCCTTTATCTTTTTCCGATTGATTATAATTCTAAGTATATAGTACGTAAAATTTAGTTAAGTATTTGTTATTTTAATGATTATATAATTTTATTAATTAATGCTAATTATATTTATTCAATAATTAGTTTTTTACTGTGTTTTGTTCCCGAAAATCGACAAAATCATAAAAGGAGCATGGTACAAGAATGGCGAACTTTCAACCCCGGCCCCCCCTGAAAATTTAATGTGTGCGCTACTGGCCTGTCGTTAACCGTAGCTTTGAGCACCATACAGGTGATAGTACATTATGGCTCGCTTCCAACCCAACTTTTAGAGGAAACACCCTAGGGGTGGTCAGGGGCCTCCCACCTCTCTTCCCCTTCCAACAACCTCACGGGAAGACTTGCGGCTCGACGGCTATTTAGAATACCCGCATGCCGCAGAGGCACTATACATTTACAAACACCCTTGACCTTACAAACACCCTTGCCCTATGGCACTGCAGTCAGCGTCGCTAACCACTATACCTGATAGGCGACTTTTAATAGTTTTTAGTATGGATATTCGACAGAATGGAACAATTACTTTATACTGAGCTATAATTTTAAATTTTTGAATTCCTTCTAGGAATAATGAGAAAATACTCCCTTCCCCTTTTTATTTCTTATTTTTTGGCTTATAGTTTCAGCAGCTGTCTCAAAATTCGTAGTTATCACTTAAATTATTAATTTTAAAAAATCTTAATGTTACGGATGCTTTTTTTCTACATATTTGACTGTATACTCGAAAATATAAACAAATAAATTAAATTAAATCATTTGAATTTAAAATGAATGTACGTGTAAGCTCTGTTTAGTTTGAGTAAATGAACGAGAGTTATATTAACGTCGTACTACAAAGTGGCACGAGGGCTATTGTCTGTTTAGTATGAATTGATGTTTCTCTTGAAACTCAAACACAATATCTCCCAGAAATTCATGATAAAATCGAAAAACTTCTTAAGTCTAAGAGTATCGATTTTCTAGATGGTAATGAAATACACAACAATGTGTGTGTGTGTGTGTGTGAAAGCCTTTTTAGTACCTATATAAATATATGCACCATCGCCCATTTTCGTCAAATTAAAAACCCGTCGCCAAATGCTGTGATATTCATTAGCGAATGAAAAATCATTCCCGCGCATACCAACATAATTTTGTTGGGAAATCTTGGCGCAAGTTCTTTAAAGTCATCGCCAATTTAATGGTCTACGGCAGCGATACTCAACCTGCGGCGCACCGAGCCTTTTTAAGTGGCCCGGTCATGGCTCATTGCTCTGAGCAATTCACTTATTTAAGAACATTGTATTAAAAATTTGGTGGGAAATTTTCTGTCAAGAAATGAGATGTATCAATTTTGCTTTTTGCTGTCAGTATCGTACGGGTACGAATTGATATATTTTTTTTTTATTTGGAACGGTTATGGTTAATGTTAACAGACAACAGTGGAGTAGCGACACTTTTATGAGTGGACCTAATTTTTAACTATCTTTCATATCTTACAAGCGAAAAATATTCGAAGAAAATATATTTGGGAGGTTGACTATTTTGTAATGAAATACAAACATGGATCAGTAATTGTTTGATTTGTCACGAAAATGCTGAATTTAAAAAATACTAATAAACAGGAATAATTCAATGACATTTTTCCGCGAAGATATCTTTCAAGAGATGATAAATAGGCTTTCTTGAATAATCTTTGCAAAAGCAACAGCGTGTTTTGTCAGTGGTTATATCTCAAAGGTAATAAAGACATCCTATGAAGTTTGTTATATTATTGGTAATCGTATGAAACCGTTTACTGACGCAGAAATTGTGAAGGAGTGTTTCTTAAATGCTTCTAATTTTGTGTTAATAACAAAAATAAAAAATAAAAATTTTAAAAAGCCAAACAGTAGTTTTAATATTTTGATCCATTTTCCTTATTTAAATTCCCAATGTTGTCTTGTGGTCTTAAAGCATTTCTCCTCCCACATTTATCCTCAGGTTACGGCCCACGTGAAATAACTAATATATGTATGCGGCCCGCGTGAAATAACAAAAAAATGTATGCAGTCCAGCAGAAAAAAAAAGGTTGAGTACCTCTGGTCTACGGATTATACATAAGTACCAATGGAGTAGCAAGTTCCGAGAGGGCCCTGTATCTTTGGCCCCCCCCTTTTTAGAAACGGGAGCTTTGTAAATGGGATTATTAGTAACATTTTACAATTTTGTACTTAAACATGTCGGGGCCCTTGTTGTTTGGGGGCCCCATATCATTGATACTTCGGTAGCTACGCCCCTGATAAGTACCCACTTTTCATTTAATCCTTATAGTGGTGTGGCGTCGATATGGTATCAGTTCCAGCGTCGACTTCACCATTTCATCGATGCCCCAAATCACGAGGTACATTGAGTATGGTTAGTGGATCTTTTATGTCGGGGTAAAAATAAGACAGCCAGAAGTGTTCGTTTTATTAACAACATGAACCAAAGCATTTTATTAAAGAAAAAAAAAACCCACACCAAAAGCCCAGTTTTTTTTTTTTTTTTGACAAAGAAAAAGTGTATGGTGTTCTTTGAAGATGATCTATTGCACTCATTTAATGAACTTCAAATGAAATCTGGGCAATTATCAATACAAATAGAAAAATATCTATCTTAAATGGATTTTTACATCACGCAAGGTACTTTGTATGAGTTGGGACAAAAACAAATAGGGGCTTCACATTTATGAAGCTTTAACAATTCTTTTATATGTAGCATGTCAGTCACTATTGATTTTTTTAAAAAAAAAATTAATATTTAATTGAAGAGAGAAAATTACTTACATAAAGCATAAATTGTAATCTCTAAACTCACTAAATAATTTTAAAAACAAAAGTAATTTTTACTCAGCATTGTGATAAAAAAAATGCATAAAATAAGACTGAAATGTGCATCTGAAATTGTGTTGGACATGATGGAGCGATATAAGATGGTAATACATTATTTTATAGCAATATTCATGGAATTTTAAAGCAATTTGAATTTTTCATATGAATTACAATTAAGTTACACTGTTTCCATGGTAACAATTTTTACATCAGCAGAACATACAAAAAATAAATCTTAACTTTATTGAAATATTCACACAATAACTGTCAGAGCAAATTGATAATATCATTAATAATAAATCTTTATCGATATCTACGCCCTAATTACACAGCTGAAATTAAACAATATATTAGCAGATAATAGCAGATTATTTTATTTTATCAACTATTATAACTTTTTATTTTTTCTGGCACTTACACATTGTCGCAACTGTATTGGCAACATTATATGAAATGAAGCACATGGTTGCCAATTCAGCACGTGCGACACAAGCGAAATTGGAGTTGCCAACTTGATTAGCTATCATTGTTGCGATAGTACGTACAAAGTACCATTTTTCTTTCTTGATAGATAATTTTATGTCTTCCTAAATTATAGAATATTTAATGCAAACTTATTCCATATTTTAGGAATAAGATAACATTAAGATTATTTTTATCAAAAGATTTCGATACTAACAAAAAGCTAAATTTACGAGCAAAAAAAGTTTTGATTAAAAATAATTCTATTAAAAGTTGTCTATTACAAACACACACAAATTTTTAAGCGTAAAGTTTTTCAAACATTAATAGTCCTTTTTTGTTAAGGGAATTCGAAAATTTTCAATGGCTTTTCGACTTAATTGCTTTTATTTTTATCGAAAATGAATATGCTTATCTATTCAAAATGTTCCTTGAAATACAAATTTTTCTTGAAACTCACAAAATTATAGTTTTTATTGAATAGTAAACAAAATAAAACGTAAAGTTTGATCCTTTAATACTTTTTATTTTGTGTGATAATGTATAAATAAATTGTACAAAAAAATTTATTATTTGATGTTTGTTAATTTTTATATGTTCTAAACACCTTTTAACGATCATTTGTAAATAATTTAATGAAGATGAAATAAAAAATTAGATATTCTAGTCTTTTTTGAGACTGTACTTCCTTATAAATTTTAATTAATAACGATCAATTAGAATATAAAATATTTTTATTTCATATTTCTAAGACTGCAGTATTTTACTAAAATTCGTTTTCTGAAAGGAATTATCTCCAATTCATTCAAAAACAGCGGGTGAAAGAAATCGTCTGACACAAAGCCTGAAGAACAAAATTTCAATCACTTTGCAGAATATAACGGATATTTGATTATTCTTTTTCTTTTCTATTTTAGTCAAGTCGGAAGAAATGTACACCTAATGAAACCGTATATTTTGAATAAAAGGCACTATTCCTGTTCGAGACAGACAGAACAAATCCACTTGATGGAAGTTTAGGAAACAGTAACGACGTTTTCCTCTTCAGAACGGAAATGTACAGGATAAAAATAGATGTTATAGGTTCAGCTGAAATTGTATCTATAGCAGCTAAAAACTACAGCTTTTGTAGAATTTTCCAAAGCTATAAATAATAATATATTCTATCCAGACTTTATTTTATCTTCCACTTTAAGTTATTTCCGATATTCTAATGTTTCTTCTCTATTTCTTCATGTATGGCTAAGAATGAACCTATTCTTAGGTTTAGAACCATCGAATGTTAGCCCTTTTAAGAAATTACTATGAAGCAAATAGATACTGTGATTATATATAATCTGATTTTACAAACTGCAGGATTTATTTTTGGATTTGCAATCCCGTGTTATATTTTCAATCCCGAGATTATGCAGATCCCGGGATTCAGATTTGACTATTTATGAAAAATACTTACACATTAGCATAGTTGGAATTGCATAATAAAACTTAAAACATAATTAAAAAATTAGTTTAATAATATTATTTATTGAAACAAATCAAAACAAAAACTTAATTCATCATAAACGAATAAAAAATAGTACATAATGAAATTTAAAATATATATATATATATTCATTTCTTGGGTTTCTGTAAATAAGCTTTTAAAAAACACAGCTCGTCCAGCGTTTCATTGTTCAAACGGCTTGTTATTTTTGTTTTACAAATTGGCCCCAGCCGAAGAAAAAGCTCGTTCAGACTCTACATTAGTAGGCTTTATTGTCAGTAAATAGAAGTATGTTCTCTTTCCAGGTAGTCACCACGTCTCCTTCGATGTTCAAAAAGAGAGATTTCTTTTGAATTTTTGATGACAGTGTCTCAAATTTAATCTGGAGTGCACATATACCTCTTTGATAACTTTAACTATAGTTCTTCTACAAGTAATGATTTTTGTGTACTAATTGACTTAATTATTCAATCAGAGTGAATCAATTTCAAGTGTTACATCATTTGAAATAGAAGATCCAGTTGCATAAGCTGTTAGTAATGCAGTGGGATTTGAAGTGTCAAGTCTTTCAAGCAGGTCCACTATTAATTTACGGCATTTAATTGAAATAGCAACTGTGACAAAATCCATTCCTAAAACATTTCTTATACCATAACTGCACACACAAACAAATTATGTTTTTGTTTCAAATCCCCTTAGAACTGGGCCTTGAGAGCCAGGGAATTTAAAAACGACCTTGGATGCATGTTAAATCTTTCGAGGCTGAAAATGTTCACATTAACGAAATGTGGAAATTTGGAGAGTAGGGTGCCAGCTCAGATGTTATCCTCGTCACTTAAAGTGACTGACAACGTTCAGAATGTTCGAACAAGAACTAAATTTCACCAAATATTTCATTAATATAATAGTATTTTCGTACTTAATTTCAACAAAAGTTTAAAGTTGGGTCACAATTCTTCAATCTCGGTTATGATAGAAAAATATAAATATTTTATTTGTGAAGCAAAAGTAAACTTAGAATTAGACAACAAAATTATACATGTTGACGAATTTATATCACTTTTACGAAAAAAGCAAGCAAAAAAGAGAGACAAATCTTTAAAGTCAGAACATTGCCAAAAAAAAAAAAAAAACGGGGAACTCTAAAGCACACATGATCTATTTGTCGATAGAAAGAACTACATTTATCGATAGATCGAATATACCTAGAGGCATAATCGAAGCATCCAACTGACAAACGGGTTTGCTGCAGAGATGGAATTCCGAATAACTTTCCCCAGCACAATTTACCACCATAACCTTAGCAAAGGTCGTATTTCAAGGTCACATCAGACACTCCCTTCCGATCGACCCCCAGGGAGAACCGGAACTATTTCAGGTCAGTGTGAATCATACCTGTGAAGAATGGTCTGTTTACAACAACTTCGAAGAAGTTTCGACAAAATTCTCGAAAAAGTTTCGTCACAGCTGTGATTTCTAAGCTTTCGGTACATCAAATAGGATAGATGAATCCCCAGGTTATTAGCTCAAGAAAAAAATTGTTTTTATTTCTATCCTTTCTTACCTTATCTTTCGATTAAAATACAGCGGTGTGCTGTAATCAGCTCTAGAGTGTTGAACTTATCATGAGACTACAATGATAGAGAAAAGGTTATCTTATCCGGAATTGCATGATAGATTGCGAGGTCTTAGAGGGAATGTTTCGAAATTTTAAAGAGTTCTTGTTCTTGAAAGGTTATTTATTCGTATTCTCTGCATACAAGGACAGCATTGTTTGCTTTTCTTTAAGAATACATTTAGATTTATGATTTTTATGTGTATAAGACGATTTATTCATAAACATATGTTTAGATAACAGCATTTCTAAAAATCAATGCTCGTGAAAGAAACATGCTGAAACGTACTTTCAACCAATCAGATTGTTCCCTCTCAGCAAGGACACTACTACCACAGGCACCATTAATATGCTACGATATGGGATAAGGGCTCGCTCTGCGAGCCATATGCCCAGTGACAACAGCGACATGCTGAAACGTACAGAAGTACACATTCTACCATTTATGAAAAACAATTTGCATAGAAATCGAAATAAAAAAAAACCCAATTATGTTCTTTATTTACGCGTATTAAAATTGATATTCACTAACTAAACCTCCAAAAAAATCATTTATGGAAAGGAACTTAAAAGTTTGTCTGTGTTTTTATTTAAAATTTATAAGTGAGAATATTGCATAGATTGCGCTTGAATAATAATAGCCAACTGTTATTCCACAGAGAGAGAGAGAGAGACGCGCGTTTTTGATTCTTATAATCATAAAACAAGTAATAAAAAAAATTAAACTCAATTCCTATTTAGGTCAACAAAGAAAATTTTATTTTAGTTTCTTTTTATTAAATAATTACAATTAATATGAATATGTATATACATATGACAGAATCACAATATTAAGTGGCAAAATAGAAAGCGATTTTCTTTGCAATTTTCCATTCTATATATTTATTCATTAATTAAATTTAATTATTCCAATAAAATAGTATAGTAAAAAGAAATCACAAAAGAAATTTAGCCATCCCAGGAGGTATTTGAACCCACAACCTTTGGATTAGAAATCCAACGCGCTACTCATTGCACTACAGAAATACAATGAGCGGTTTTCCTTTTTATATATGGTGTTGGACAATTACCTTTGTTTGTTACTAATTATTAATTTTTTAATTTAATTAATTAAATAATATTTGAAAAAACTGTATTAACATCAAATATCATCCTCTACAAAAAAATGTAATTGAACTTGAGTGGATGAATAAAAAGTATTTTATAAACGATTGAAAATTTAAACAAGATATATATATATATCTTAAATTTTCAATCGTTTATAAAATACTTCGTTTATATGACTTCGAGGACCTTTTTAATTCTATAGATATTGACGATATGATTAGGGTTCTACAGTTAATTTATGATAAATATGAATTATATACTTCAATGAAAAAAGAGAAATTTGATATTCTTGCTAACTTCGTATTAAAAAAAAATTTCATTGCATTTGATCAGAATCTTTATAAACAGATCAAAGGATTACCTCAGGATGGTCCAGCTAGTAATTGTTTAGCGAACCTATATTTACATTTTTTTGAAATTGATCATATTGTAAATTATTCTTACTTGATTTATCGTTATATAATTCCAAATCCACCACACAACAATAGGATTTCAAAGTCAGCATGTTAGTGGTCTTTCTGTGAAGATTATATTGTGACGTCTTAGATAGGGGTGAACCTCCCCCATCTATCCATCTGAAGTTTTATGGCCCCAAACAGATGTTGGGTGACAAGAGCAGGTGGCCATGGGGTCATTGTTTGTTGTCTGACCTCGGACAAGCGCAGACATCGGATCTGGAATTTACAATGGCTAAAGAATGCCGGTGATAATAGGCATTCCTGTTTGAAAGTCCTGAATAGGTGAAGCCTGTATGAAAGTCGATGCCTAGAGAATAGGGCTATGAGGCCCAGGTGTGAGATGAATGGAAATTTCAGAAGTTGGATGAGAATTATGGCGCCCTTGGATTCCAGACAGACGAGGAATGTGTTTGTTTTTGCCGCGTAAATGGGAGACGAAAGTGGCCCGGGGACGAGGGCAGA